>JAEQBH010007812.1:0-81079 GCA_016808115.1 Tetrastigma voinierianum | reverse complement strand
AAATTATTTGATCATCAGAATATCTTCCATTCGACTACCATTATCCCTCACCAATAACATAAGCTAGGTACCTTGATATAGAATCTCGAAGTATTTACTAGCCCACATAATCGTCATATCGGGTAGGTAGTATTTTCCGTAACCCACATAAAAACAACTCTCAGTTCTCTCCTTGGCTTATAGAACCTAACCTCTTTCCTATAACAATCCTTGTAGCATGATGTCTAGATAGTAAATCCATGCCTAATATAACATCAAAGTCATGGATATCTAATATCAAGTCCGCCAAAACTCCTAAATTCTCCAATAATCACTCAAATAACCAACTTTCCATGCTTCTTCCTAGGGTGGCACTAACTTACCTGTTACATGATCATCATTGCTGTCTTCACTCTTCCATTTTCTTTCAACAATTACAATTAACACCACTTAATGTCATTGATTCACTTAAGCAAATTAAAACCCATGCATTTTCAATTAACCATCTCATTACCCTCTAGCCACGACCATGTCTTTTCGTGATCTCCTATACCATCATAATTTCGCTCTAATTTTATCCTCTCAATGGACACCGGCTTCGGGCCACTAGGCTGATTAAATGCTGTGGCTAACATCTAAGCCATCCGCCTAAAGGTATCCGGCCCCCTACGACCTCGAGGCTGGCGGGCGGCCCAAATGCATCGCGCGGAGGAACATACGCACTCATCAACATGTTCCTCGTGGTGGTGGTACTACCGCCTCAGATTTCTCCCGGGTGGGTGGTCGCCCGACGACGTGATTTTTCCTGGGTGAATTCAAAATTTTAATATGTCATAATGCATATGATTTTAAATCACATAAATTTTTTTTTTTTTTGTTTTTTGTTTGGAAATCTTAAAGAAACATTAAACAATCATATAAAATAAAAATTTTCTAAATCTTTATAACATTTTCAAAACTTCGCCTCGATACCACGTTGAAGGATCCCGAATTTATTAACCTTACATGAACCCGAGGGACTCTTGCACTCCAATGGATGTAGAAACTTTTCCTCAAACACTAAATAAAATCCATGGAGCGAACCCTTACGCCTTTAACATATCTTATAAATAATGCTGCTTAAGTGGATAAATTTTTTAATTTTCTTCTCTCTTTCTTTTCAAACACTCTCGCGATTTTTCTTAAAAATTCAGTCGTAGTTTCCTCCTCGTTTTTCTGACTTTCCCAAATTTACAAGTACCTGCATACATTTAAAAACACTTCTAATATTCAAATTTTTTCAACTTCCGTCAGTGACTCCTCATTCCACAACTCAATCAACCCAATATATATATACCATATACCTTTTATTCATTTCAATCATCAAAACATTTAAAACTTCTTCAATTCCATGCACATTTGTATCAAAATTTAGGCTTGCCGACTTAAGCCGACGCCTAAGTAATTCATCCAAATATATCCATATATGGTAGATGCATGGAAAATTTATTCCACATATAAATATGCAACTATTTATACAATGCAAAGTTCACATGCTACTGCCTTCTCGATGGCTCGACTCATCACAGAGGGTACTCACCTAAGCCAATTGCCTCGGTCCCGAAAAATATTTTGGAAACATATGGAAAGAATGAGCCAAAGGAGCCCAAGAGTGTACATTTTCATTTAGATAACATTTCCAAAGATATACCAAAAATACATACTTATACAATTAAAATCCATTTATACATTAAACATTTATGCCTTAAACTTCTTTCAATAAATACTTATACCATTAAAATCAATTTATGCTTTAAACATTTACGCCAAACTTTATTTCAATAAAATACTTATGCATTTAAAATCTTATTTATGGTTTAAGCATTTATGCCTTAAACTTTCTTTCAATAAATACTTATACATTTAAAACTATTTATGCCTTTAAACATTTGCATCGTAAACTTTCTTTCTTTATTTCTTTCTTTCATTCTTCGATGGAACCTGTGGAATAAACACACCGAACAGCCTGTGTAATGAGACGGTGAGGGACAAATACATTCCAACATTAAACCACTACGTCGCTGAGAAACTCCACGCTTGCATGTGGTTCCAGTCATAGTACTTTATCACGTGTAAGGATATTACTCTAGACACCTATTTCCTCCCTCGCTAGTAACCTATAACTTTACCCTCTAAACTCTTACACGCCTTGTAAAAGTACTTCGCCGATATCAACATAACATTCATAGGGGGTTTAGGTAACCATCAAGAAACATTTCTTCAAAATACATTTATAAATACATTTAAATCCTTACTTTATCATTAAAACACATATGCATACTTTTAAAACATTTTTAAACTTTCATAATACCTTAACATATGCATACATATTTACCACACATATAAATATATGCATTGATGCAAGATAAAAAATGCAATATAAACATTTCCATAGTGCCTTAACATTTACATAAAAATTTACATTAAACTTTCAGTTTAACATTTAAACCATTCACTTTAAAACTAAATTTCTAAAACATCATTTTCACTCTGCAGCTCTCACCCGCCTCAATCCCCGCTTTGCTTCCGTTGAGTTCCCGTCCCAGTCCGATAGTCCTTTTCACCTTTCCTAAGAAAATCATACAATTACACACAACCATAATTTCATTTAATCCACCATAAACACTCATTCCTATATTTTCCTTATTCCTCTAGGAATCTATTTTACTTAGAATTGGAATCCAATCGATCATCCAAATTAAAGTTATGGCATTTTCATGCCAACTAGTCATTTTACCGATTTTCTAGTAACAAAGTTTGTATTACTCATTTTTCCGGAGGTCTTGACTTCATATTTTGACACTATGTCCTTATATTCATTTAAAGCTAAGGTGCTAAGGGTCTCTATTCCAATTGAATCACCTAATTCGAGCAATCGAAACTCACTCTTTACTCCAAATAACCGGCTAATCTATGTTCAAAACTGAACCAGAATTTTGGCTTCTGCACATGGTCCTACTTTGAGTGAATATTTAGGCTACTTAGGATCAGAATTTGGCAATACATTCTTCTTAAGTTTTGTTCTCCTTCAAGTCTAATTTTACGTAGCCACTTAAATCAATTAAATCGGATCAATTTGAGCAAGTTATGGCCAAAATACCAAAACTGGTCAAACAGAAACAGACATTTCCGTACTGAGATCAAGTGCCCAAAATTACCAAATTGCGGTTTCTCTTCCATTTTTCTTTCACTCTAAAACACTTAAATCTGATGCATTATACCCATTTCAACATATCACACACAATTCACTATCAAACCCTAACCCTTACTCACTTGATTTTTGTCAAAACCCTAACTCAAACCATGGCTTTCTCAATTGATATTAATTCACAGCACCATTAAACCTAAATACCATCAATTTAACATCCATACCAGAATTTAAGACATTAAACATGGAAAACAATCAAACCCTAACTTTCCACCATGAAAACTTACTTGCTCTCTTGAGTTCCTTTCGCCTCCTCTCTCGACAATTTCACTAAGATCACTGCTCAAAACGTTAAAACTCACCTCCCAACTGGATTTCTCCTTTCTTCCTTTCTCCTTCTTCCCTTTCTTTTCTCTCTTTCTCCTTTCTTTCCTCTCCTCTACGTGATCCCCTTGAGCACTTAAACTCCCAAATTTTAGACTTAACATATTATTCCAAAAGTGCCCTTAAGTAAAAAAATAATGGGTTGGTTTAAAAGTGAATTACTCTTTATCCAAGCTTCTCATTGGTCCATTCCTATGAGACCAAGTCATTTACTCCATTATTAAATCACACTTAGCCATTAAGAAAGATTTTGATTGCCAGTATGAATAACATCTCCATTATAGCGTATTTTACCTTTAGTTTCGCCTTTTAATGCTTTTTATATCAATTATACGTCAAAATATTCTATTGGCCGTCTATATTTAAATTTGAACATAAAATATTTAACTAAATCCTTCACGCTGAATTCTTGTGCTCAAATCACCGAAATCGTATTTAAAATCATTAAAACTCCAGAATCCTGACAATAGCGTATTATTACCCGAATTACGCTCGATCACCCTCGGAAACTATCCAAACGGACTCCGGTCACTCTTATTTCAGTTTCTCGTTAATCTTTATGATTTATTCCAGACCTTTCGTATTTTCGGCTCAATTTCCGAAAATTTCGCCACAGCTCCAAATTTCAATCCGGAATCACTATTCACTTAAATCTCCCATTATCTTCTAAATACGCCTAAGTCATAGAACTAGAAATTTTCTTTAAAAATCCCTTCTGCGAAACCCCTCCATCCGGATAAAATAAGAAAATCACCATTCATTAGGGCACCCTGCCAATTTTCGAAAATTTTCACTTCATGCCCAAATGATGTCCGCAGCGGCCTCCTTGAGCTGAGCCTTCCACCCAAGTACACCCATGAGGTGGTCACGAAGGGTGGGGTCTCACAATAAAGGCGCTTATTGAGGAGAGGCCTCTGTCTCCTTTCGTGATCACGGTGCTCTCAGCGCACGCAAGCCCACCTCAGAGCCGGGCAAGCCTCAGGTTCACGCACATCATACCTTTCCCAAAGATGCGCTTCCGCAGATGTCCAGGCTTAGGCTCATTCTACTACCAACCCAGAGCTAGCTCAGCTTGGTAGTGTAGATGCCCCCATCGACCTTAAGCCCCCGGGGTCCCCGGGGTTCCGAGTCTCTACGGATACGAAAGAAAATGCCTAAGTGAGGCACGAGCACTCGCGAAATGCGACCCACCTCACAAGACCTAAATGGTTACTAAGTGCGTGACCCCACAAGGGGGGCCACCCGAAGGGCACCCTGGCTCATGGTGGGTCTCATAATAGGGCATGCAGATAGGGTCCACACTCTTCGTGACCAAAATTCCTTCAAAGGAGCCCACCATAGGTATTGTTTCGCCACCCAATCAAGTTCGCCTCCGTGAGAGCTCGAACCCATGCGCAAAGGGACTTAGCAATGGGGAGCACTCACTACCAACTGAGCTGGGCACGCCTTTGGCAAAGTAGAGGATGCTCCCATTGGACCCAAGCCCCGGTCCCGGGTTTGAGTCTCACGAGGCGAAAGAAAAATGCCTAGAGGCATGATATTTCGTGAGTGGGCCACCCGAAGGGCACCCAAAGGGTTACATGGGTGTGGACCCCACAAGGCCACCAAGGCAATCCCGTGGTCACTAAGGGTGGACCCCACAATAAAAGGCACATAGATGACTTAGCTCAGCGAGCCACCAGGCTCTTCTCTCAGGATCCCAGACCTAGCCTACCACGGGGGCATCTTCGGCACCAACCGAGCTACTAGCTCGCCGGGTACCGCAGATGCCTCCCATTGGACTAAAGACCCTAGGTCCTCGGGTTCGAATCTCCTGGGAGGCGAAAGGAACCTGGGAATGAGTGATATCCTATGAGTGAGCTTCCACCGGCGGGTACCCATGAGGTGGTCACGGCGCGGTGGGGTCTCACAACATCACCCCTCCTCGCACCTTCAACTGATGGATGGTTCTACCTCAAATCTATCTCGGAGTACACTCGGGACTTCGGAGTTGGATCGAATAACTCATCGATCCTAGGAGTGGATACCGATCGATGGTAACTTGCTCAAATTACTCGTAATCTATACACGTACCGCAAACTCCATCTTTCTTTTTTCACGAAGAGAACTGAGCTCCCCATGGGGATATGCTCTACGAATGAATCCCCACTTAACAATTCTTAACTCGAACCTTAAGCTCTCTCAACTCACAGAGCCATCCTATAAGGAGGAATGGAAATGGGCTCGGCCCTCGATCAAATCAATGGTGAACTCCACCTCTTCTCGAGGAAAACTGTAATATCATTCGGGAATACATCCGGAACCTCTAACAACTGGAATCTCATCCACTAGAATCCTCCTTCCTTTGCCTCCACCACATAAGCTAGATAACCCCGACAACCCTACGTTAAAGATTCTTGCGTCGCCATGGCTAGATCATATTGGAAGATAACTGTCTACTTATTCCTCTGAACTTTACCTCCAATTTCCCTGGCCTATTCAGCTTTACTTCCTTTTTATAACAATCCAATGTGGCTCTATGGCGAGACAACCAATCCATACCGAGAACCACATCGAAGTCCCCATCTAAAGCTGCTGAAGATCCGCTCGGGAACTCCCGTCCTCAATCAGAACTCTACTATCTCCGACTACTCGGCCTTAGCAACGGATCTCCAACCGGAAGGGAAACTCTCATACGAATCTCTCTAATGGTTGGGTCTCTATCCGAACGATCTAAGAATGGCTTCGATGCAAATGAATGCGTAGCCCCGGGTCCACTAATGTATATGCATCATGATCAAGGATAGGGCTGGGATTCACTAAAGACCACATCTGAGTCGTGACCGCATTCACGGGTCACGCATACCCGCCCGAGTGCGAGCCTGCCCCAGATCCCCGGGGCACCGCCCGCCTACCACGGTCGCCCCACCGCGCCTGCACCGGCCCCTCCGCTTGGGAAACCTCTCCTCGAAGACCTCAGCGCTCATCTCGGTGCTGGGGTAGCTAGTTAGCTACCGATGTCTCCGCACTCCAATCAACCGAGGACACTCTAATAAATGGCCTTCCCGGGTCACAAAGTGGAAACATCCCGTACTATATCTCTTACACTCCCCATGGTGTCGCCCGACACATATGACATACGCAGGAAGAGACCTGGGTGCCATCAAGAAGCAAGAACCGAGGGCCTAATTGATTCCTCGACTTAGGCAGCTCGACCGCACTCCTCGGCCTTCCAATTTCTACCCTTGTTCCTCTTCGCTGTACTGTCCGTGAGCTCGCTGGGAAGCGCGCCCGGTGCACTCCTCTTCCTTTCTTGCCTACTCGAATAGTCAGTTTCGCATTTCTTTGCTCAACCTCAGAGCCGCCTAACTAAGTCCCCAAATCTATTCTCGAGAACCACCGATAAATGCACTCGATCCTCGTGGTCAGAGTCCCGATAAAAACCTTTTGCACTTCAGGACTTCATCCGCTTGAATATAGGGAACCACCTTAATTAACCCAGAACTTTCCTCATATTCTCACACTGACATGTTCTTTGCTTCTGAATTTGAAGAACCTCACTAATCCTTACGACTGGAGGAAAGAATCTGTCGTGCTGAATTCTTGTTGAAATTAATTCCATGCTATACCATCGTGATACCTCTTTCTCTACGGCATCCCACTAATCTTTTTAGCCCCGTCTTCCATTAGACAACCTGAAACAAGACTTTTTGTCATCTCTCACAGTACTGGGCAGATCGCCAAAACCGTCGAATAACTCTCCTAGGATGACCACTACGTCCTTCTCGACTTAGTGTCAGATTACCAAAACTCAACCGTTGAATCACTTGATATGTATGTACCTTTTAAACTTATCATGCATGGTCGCCAATACTTATACTGATACCATGTTGCTTTGGTATCATCTCTTCTCATGTCCTAGGTCATTGTATACAATATGCTCGATACTTCACCTTGACACACCCCCCACCCCCTTCCAAAGGGCGAAGTGCCGCCACCCATCAAATCCCCACGTTACCCCAACGACTAGAAACTCCCCGTGAAGCTTAAGCCGTATTGCTTTGCTAAACCTCCTCCTATAAAAATTTTCTTTTCTAAACTTATGATTTATAAAATTTGGCAAAGCAACAGTCGCATATAGATACGTCCCAAACTCAGATAATATCCAATTTATATTTATCCAAAATACGGCAACCAAGATACCAACACATTCTCACAAAACTACCTATGTACATACATATGCTCCATTATACAAGTTCAAAGTTATTTCCTACACAATATTTAATTACAAGATCGGAGATATAAATGTCGAGAATCCTAATCAAGCCCAAATCCGAGTGTCTCAATAACAGACTGAAAATAGTTTTTAAATACAAAATAATGAGCTAAACGAGCTCTCATGAGTGTATGTTTTATAAAATGTTTTTCTTTTCGGAAAACATCTCAAAATCAGAAAACTTTCTTACAATTATTTTCCGTAGTTTTTACTTTGCTTTTGTTTACTTGCTTTAAAGTTTCTAAAACTTTTCTTACTTGCTTGCTTTGCTTTTCTTTAAAAAGCTTATAAAACCCTTATTGTTGTTTGCTAAGTTTATAAAACTTCTCAAATTTCTTTTGTTTCGCTTCTTATCTTGTTTGAAAAGTTTCTAAAACCTTTCACAAACCTTTTGCTTTAAAAAGTTTCTCAAAACTTTTCATAAAAACGGAGCCCGGGCTCAACCGCATTCTTGAAAAATAAAACGGAGCTCGGGCTCAACCGCTTGTTTAAAAATCACGGGAGCTTTCAGCCCAACCGACATCGCTTTTGAAATCTAAACGGGAGTTTGGCTCAACCGCTTGTTTTTAAACTCTCCAAGCTCATGAATGGAACCAATGGTTGATTTTTTTTAAAACTGTATATTATGCTTATAAAACATCAACCACTGGAGGCCTATTTTTGCTTATCAGACTTAGTGAACACGGAGTTCGCGACCGCATCGGTGGAAGGACCTGGGTCCGCATCACCCTTTTTTTTTTTCCTATGAATATGGTGGAACTGACCGGTCGCCATCACCATACTTAGCTGGGAAACATAACCTTATATACCCCGTACGGCCACGGGCCTCCTTTTAAACGCATGATTTATGTCCTAAGTTTGCCGAATTAAAAGTAAAACTAAAATGCATGTATGAGATCCTAACACCACCGTGCACGCACGTGAATACCTCTCGAATCGGCTTGCTTCGCTGTAACTATAAATACCGCTTTTTCACAAACTTTCGCTTTCGCTTGTCATTTTTTATAAAATGGTTTTACACTTTGAAACCATTTGCTTGCTTGCTTGAAAAATGGTTTAATTATTCAAAACCATTTACTTGCTTGCTTGCTTGAAAATGGTTTTACAATTTAAAACCAATGCTTGCTTTCAATTATGGTTTAACTCAAAACCATTTGCTTGATTTCTAATTTATCATTGGCTTGAAAATGGTTTGCATTCAAAACCACGAAATACCGGTAAACAATTTATAATAATAATAATAATACACTAGTATTCGGGAAAACGAGTTTGTAACACCACCTCATTGCTAAACTCGGTTACGCTCCACAACTTTCCACTGCTAAACAATTCTCAAATAAATCCTCAGGTTTTTGGTACTCACGCGTAGGGCCCTCGTCACAGAGAGCACTTTTCGCGTTTATCCCGACGAACCGACTATCGATTGTGAAACTGGTAAATAAACCAAAGAGAAAAAAATAAAATATTTCTCTCCCACCTTCGCGCACACGCCCATTTCTGTCTCGACGTAGCCTACATTCTCATTGCTTTTTTTTTTCTTTTTTTTTTTTTTTTTTTTGATGTGGGACCCACATGTCCCTTTATTCCATTTCGTCCGCTTCCAACCCTCAAACAATTTATTTCGTCTTGCTTTCAATTTTTCTTTATCCTAACTCGAGATTTTGCGGCTTGCCATTTTTCTAATTTTTCTAAAATCCCGTTTTCGTGCTTCACTTATAAACTCAAGCGCCTGGGAATTGCAAATATTCCGACCGGTCTCGAATTAAACGAACTTTTTCTAGTCACTAGATTTCTCATGAGATCTAACTTCTATCGGCGCAGCCTGCTTTCACATCCGAGATCTAATTTTCGGTACTTCGAATTATTCCTGCACCATTATTATTAATTTACTATTTAAACTTCCATTTAATTATACTTTCACCCCCTCAACTTTCCTTAATCAAGAATCCAACTTTTGAAATCTTACCATACCATCTCTAACTTAATTACGTTTACATATCCTTAAGAAATTCCATTAATTGCACTTTGTTTTAAGTACCAAATTCGGTTCCAAAATTTATACTTCCTAATTTCATCTCCAAAATACTACACGCGACACTCCTGGGAGATTTTATACACCCTACAAGATCATGTAATCACACTCTCTCGATCTGTGTGTTACTATGCCCGATGATGGATAAAATGGGTATCTTATTTTCAAATATCACAATTTTAATAATGCCAAATTTGTAACATCGTACATTTATTATAAATTATTTATTCTAATTTTTATTATTTTTATGACTATATAATCGTACAAAATTATACATACAATTTAAAAATATTGAAATATCACAAATTTTCAAAAAAATTAAAAAAAAACAATTACACAAAATAGCACTACATATATTAATAATAAAATTCCAAATAGTTTATAATATTTTTCAAACATTAGAATATTTTAAAATAGTTTTAATGCAAATTAAAATATAAAAAATGAATTTTTTTAAAAAATAGATATCGGTCACAAAATGGTCACAAGCTCCATAAAATCATGACAAATCATGCTTTCCGTCACTATTTCATGGTGAATAAATTCCGCTACAAAGTTGCGACGATTTATAATTCGGCCACAATTCTAGACCGATTTTAAGCATTTACGTTATCAAAAAATTCATTTTTATATTTGAAATTAATTTTATTATAAAAAATTTAAAAATATTAAAAGTATATTATTAAGGAGTCCAAAATTGATTCAACAACTTATAGGAATAGTTCGTACTTTAGTAAACATAATCGAGCCTATTTCGAATATATGTTTTTAACAAATCGCTTCACTACTACGCTCCGACGCGATAAAATAAAAATTTATTTTCAAATATCACAAATTTTAATAATGTCAAATTTTGTAAATATCGTAGCATGATATAAATTATTTATTCTAATTTTTATTATTTTTACGACTATATACGTACAAAATTATACATACAATTTAAAATATTTGAATATCACAAATTTTCAAAAAAAATTAAAAACAATTACACAAAATAGTACTACATATATTATTAATAAAATTCTTAAATAGTTTAGGTAATATTTTCAAACATTAGAATATTTTGAAATAGTTTCTAATGCAAATTAAAATATAAAATGAATTTTAAAAAAATAGATATCGGGTCAATAAAATGGTCACAAGTCGGTTAAAATCATGACGACCAAGGCTCACACTATTTTAGACGGAATAAAATCTGGCCACAAAAGTTGTGACGGATTATAATTCCGTCACAAATTATTAATCGATTTTAAGTAATGCATGCTTATTTAAAAATTCATTTTTATATTCGAAATTAATTTTATTATAAAATTTAAAAATATTAAAAAAGTATATTATTACAGTCCAAGATCGATTCAACAACTTATGCGAATAGTCAGACTTTTAAGAAACATAATCGAGCCTATTTCGAATATATACTTTTAACAAATCAAGTTCACTACCATGCCTCGACGGTGATAAAATAAAAATTTATTTTCAAATATCACAAATTCTTAATAATGTCAAATTTTTGTAACATCGTAGCATGATATAAATTATTTATTCTACTTTAATATTTTTATGACTATATAGTCGTACAAAATTATACATACAATTTAAAAATATTGAAATATCACAAATTTTCAAAAAATTAAAAAAACAATTACACAAAATAGCACTACATATATTAATAATAAAGTTCCAAATAATTTATAATATTTTCAAACATTAATATTCAAATAAGCCTTAATACAAATTAAA
Organism: Tetrastigma voinierianum; assembly: GCA_016808115.1. NCBI lineage: Eukaryota > Viridiplantae > Streptophyta > Magnoliopsida > Vitales > Vitaceae > Tetrastigma > Tetrastigma voinierianum. Next base: position 69,502 of record JAEQBH010007812.1, on the reverse strand, counting down.
AATATAAAATGAATTTTAAAATATATATCGGTCATGAAATGGTCACAGCCGGTTAAAATCATGACGGATCATATTGCCACTATTTTGCGATCTTAATAAAACTCACACAAAGTTAGACCGATTTATAACTCTCACACAATTTCCGTTTAATCGATTCATACGTATTATTAAAATTCATTTTTATATTCAAATTAATTGCATTATAAAAATTTAAAAAATATTAAAAAAAGAATATTATTAAGTTTGAGCTCAAAGACGATTCAACAACTTATGTGAATAGCTGTACTTTAAGAAACATAACTGTTTCATTTCGAATATATGCTTAACAAATCAAGTTCAATAGAATAAGAGCAAGACATGATACTGCAGGTGTAGGAGAGTACAGCAGGCTGGCAGGTTCAAAGTAGAAATGAGTTATAATGCGCGAGGCAATTGGTTACAAGTCAGTGACATGCAATATAACAAGAGGATGTTAATAATACATTAAAAGCACTGCAATATTTAACAGTTATTGTTAATGCTTTTTAAAGAAAAATAAAAGTGAGATTGCTGTTAATAAGAATTAATAATACACTTAGTTCGTAATTCTCTATCTCTATATCTAGTCGACTGGCGCCAGCAAGCGTCTCACGAAATTCAAGAACTCCAGTAGCCTTCTGGTTTTCAGATAGTCAACATCTACCTTACTTCACATTCGCTTGTGTTTAAACTGAAAACTGCCTGGCACCTTCTAAAAATTCACGTCGCTGTTAACACTCAGCATTTAAATAAAATAAACCCATCAACATGTTTGCAATCCATCAGTTAAATGAGATGTCCCCACATCGTTTACTGTGCAAATGAAGTATCTAGCATCACAGGCGCAGATATATTTTGCTTTTTCTTCTTTGATTTCTTTCTTTCATTTGTTTGACATCGTCGATGCTGCTTCCATAAACACTTAAAGTTGCACTGGCTGGATACAGGAGCACCAAAACAGACGAGAATTCAAATACGTTAAAAACCCAGTCTCTTATATTTTCTCCTCACTACTCATGGTCTCTGTTGACTTTTCGACCGCAGTGGGAAGATAGCCATTGTTGCTGCGTGACACCGTACTCCATTTTTCGTCAAATCAGCATTGACTGGGAAGCGCTAGATAACTAGCCGGTCATTATGCCAGTGGGGCCAGCCTGTGGCTAAAGCCGGAAGCCAGACATTTTTTAATTTAGTCTTTGATTTGATTAGATAGTCGATCGATTTCAGATCAAGCCAAACAGCTAAGTACTCATGATTCATTCACATCCTAATAAAATTTTCTTAAAATACGCGCCCTAAACGCCATTCACAAGATACGACTTATCTCTGCACTGTGTTTTGACTTTCCATATAACAAAAACACCCGAAACATTTCAAAATTACGGTCCTGACCGTCCGAATAAAATCCCGAATTTTAACCAAACTGCTTTCAAAACAACCGAATCTCAATCTGACCGTCCGAAAATAAATTCCAAAATTTCCTAAAATCTCCTAAAATTCCTAAACCTCAAATTTCTAAAATTTCGGATCGACTTACGCTTCCAATATTCCAAAGCTCCATTACATAAATACTTTTGCAACAATAATACAAGAGAAAATCTCCCACCCTTTCGAGCCGACCGAAAAGCCTAAGATTTTCGCAACCACGCCAGCAGCCTCCGGTCACAGCAGGTAGCAACTCTACTCCATCTGGGTCCGAAAAGCCGACCACTGTAATTCAAGGTATCCGGCAAAACTAAAATTCGCCGCATATTTAATTCGAATTTCAGCGAAATCCCGCTTTTTTGTGACTCACGCTGCAAATTCTCGTCGCTGCAGAAAGACTTTCCGTGTTTATCCCGACGAACCGACTACAAATTTTCAGAATCCGGTAGTTAGTTAAAGAATAAAAACCAAAATACATCCTCTCTCCACGCCTCTGCTAATTTCTGTCTCTGCCTACTTCAGTTTGCTTTTAGATTTTTTTTTTTTCTCGATGTGGGACCCACATGTCCTTTATTTCATTTCTAATCATAGTTCTAACAATTTATTTCTGTCCCTGCTTTCAATTTTATTTATCCTAATCATTCTTAACTATTTTGTCATTTTTCGGAATTTTTCAAAAATCTCGTTTTCGGGTTTCACTTTAAACCCGTCGCCTAGAAATTGCAAATAGTCCGACTCATCCCTAATTTAACAAACTTTCTCCTTGCAAGTACTAGACATTTCCTCGTACCTAACTTAACCCACGCAGTCCTGCTTCTCGTTATCCGAGATCTAGAGAATTTTTGTGACTTCCCCGAATTATTTTGCACTTATTATTATTAATTTACTATTTAAACTTCCCTTTAATTATACTTTCACCTCAACTTTCCCTTAATTGTACTCGTCTTCAATCATTTAAATATCGCACTCCAACTTTAAATCAGATTGCGCCATCTCTACTTGATTATACTCATATCCATGATCGACCATCAGACTCAGTTTAATAACACAAATTCTGCTCCATAAACTTTCATTTTTACTTAGCCTCCAAATACTACAATGCGACACTTGCAATTTTATATTACTACGCATCACGTATCGTACACCCTCTGACCTGCTACTAAAAATCCTCCTCCCTGTGTAGAACATTTCGGCCTCGGAACGAATAAACCAAACTCCAAAGAGGTTTAAACGAAAAATACTTCATCCTAAAAATAAGCGAGGGTACCTGACATTTGATCCAGCCTCCTCTGCTCCAAGTAGCCGCTCAAATGGAGCCATTTCTATACTAAACTTGATAATGCTGTTGTAGCAAACTCCATTAGCCGCTGCCTTCAGCATCCCAACTTCCTTTCAATTCCATCACACAAGCTTCAAGATATCCTCTAACGTCTCGAATAGTCCTCTCTCGACCGACTATCCGTCTCGAGGATGAAATGTCATAATAAAATGTAGGCGAAGTACCTAACGCCGCTTGCAAACCAAGCCAAAATCCTTAGATGGGAACCTGGTCTCTGACTAAACTATCAAAACCTAGAACCCCAATGCAAGCTTCTCACTATCTCGGCCCACATACAATCAAGCCAACTTTTCCAATGAATCCTCAATATTAACTGGTAGAAAATGAGCAGATTTCGTCAATCGATCTACTATCACCCATATTGCATCATGTTGCCTCTGAGTCCGTGGAAGACCTGTCACAAAATCCATAGTAATCTTTTCCCATTTCCACACCGAATAAGAGTAATCAGATTCTCTCCTCGTGGGCCTTCGATAAGCCGCTTTTACCCGCCGACAAAGCTGTGCACCCAGAAACGAAACTCGCCATCTCTTCTTCATCCCATTCCACCAAGAATGTTCTTCAAGGTCCTCAGATATCTTGGTACTACCCGATGCATAGTATACACAAATGAATGTGCTTCTTCCATAATGTCTCTCTTCGCCCGCCATACTCCGCACACACATTCTCCGTCCTTTCACTCATCATGCCATCATCTCCGATTTGAAACTCGTTTTCTTCCTTTTCTACCTCTTCCTTAAGCTTAATCATTTTCGCGATCCCACTCGCGTAATCTGGTCCACTAAGAGCGGCTCCAACATGAAATGTGGGCTAACAAGGCCTCAACTGCTCCAATATCACCCTAAAGCCTCATCCATCAATAAGGGCAGATAACCCGATCTCATGTGAGTACAGCATCCTCCTGTCGCCTACTCGCCAGATCTCATGATGACATTACCTTCCCCTGATGGTACTCAATAGCACAAATGTAGTCCTTTAATCAACTCAGCTTCTCATCTTCTTTCGTCAGCTTAACTCTTGGGTGAAAATATATTGAAGACTTTTATGATCTCAGAAAGATCCTACAAGGAACACCATATAAGTAATGTCTCCATATTTTTTAGTGCAAACACGATTGCTGCGAGCTCTAAGTCGTGTGTAGGGTAATTCTCCTCATGCTTCTTTAGCTGTCTTGAGGCATATGCAATCACCCTATCATTCTGCATCAAAACACAACCAAGGCCTTGTCTGGAAGCATCACTATAAACCACAAATCCATCTTTCCCATCAAGAAAGCTCTAGAATCGCTGAAGTCAATCTACTCTTCAACTCCTCGAAACTCTTCCGACTGTGCATCTACCCAATCATACTTCACATCTTCCTTGTCACTGTCAAGGGTGACACACCCTCACTTCTTCCAAAGGGCGGGCGCTGCCGCCACTCCACGCAAATCCCCCACTGCTACCCCAAATGACTGGGAACTCCCGCGTCGCTCGCATTGGCTATTAAAACCTCCTATAAAAAATTTTCTTTTCTAAACTTACGATTTTATAAAATTTCTAAGAAGATAATACCGAGATATGTGACATGTCCCAACCTCAGATACATCCAATTTACACTATATCCAAAATACTGAAATCCGGGAAGATACCAACATATTCTCACAAAACTACTCTACGTGACATGTACATGTTCCATTATACATATTCAAAGTATTATCTTACACAATATTCTTAATTCCAAAGATCGATATAAACGCCGTGGTAATCCTAATCTCGCTCCAAATATTCACAGATTCACATCTGGAAAATAGTTTTTAAAAGATAAAATGAATGAGCTAAATGAGCTCTGAAACAGACATTTTATAAAAGCGCTTTTGCTTTTCTCCGAAAACATCTCAAAACGCAAACTCTCTTTACAAATATTTTCCGTAAGCTTTTCTTCGCTTTTCAAGTTTCTAAAACTCTTCTAAATTTCTTGCTTGCTTTTTGTAGGATTGTCGCTTAAAGCTTTTATAAAACTTTTACTTACTGCCGTCAGTTTTCGTCATTTTCTTAGTGCCTTATAAAACTCTCATTTCTTCGCTGTAGTTTATAAACCAAAACTCTCTTGTTTGCCGCTTTATCTCGCTGCTTTAAAACCTTTCACAAACCTGCTTTAAAAGCTTCAAAACTTTTTTCATAAAAATCTTGTTCTAGCCAACCGCATTCTTTTCGAAAATAAAACTTGTTCGGCCAACCGCTTGCTTTAAATCCCACGGAGCTTGAGCTCAACCGATTGTTTTGAAATCTAACTTGTTCAGCCAACCGTCGCTTTAAAACTCTCCGGTTCTCGCGACGAACCACGGCCGATTTTTCAAAATCAGATATCATGCTTTATAAATCATCAACCACCTGAGAGCCTATTGCCATCGTACTCCAAATAACACTCTGGCCTCGCGACCGTGCTTGGAAGGACCTCGGGTCCGCATCACCTTTTTCCTAAGTGAATACGCGAATCGACCGCATCACCATAATTTAGTTGTGAGCTCATAACCTTATATACCTCGCACGCGCCACCCGCCTCCTTTAAACGCATGACGATGTCCGGCCACGACCAAAAGAAAAACTAAAAATGCACTTATGAGATCCTAACACCACCGCCAAGACGCACTGAATACTGACCTGGCTATTGCTAACTGTAGTGGCGCCCGTTTCACAAACATTCTTCGCTGCTATTCAAAAAATTTTACAATTTAAAACCATTCATTACAATAAAATTCATTTAATTATTCAAACCATTTACTTACTTTTCAAAAACGCTTAACTCAAACCACTGTCATTTAACTATCAAGCCATTTCGAAAATCTGCCAGAATCAAAACCACGAAATACCAACAGAACAAACAGACACACACACACTACACTAAGATTCGAAATGAAAGCCTTAGAACACTCCACTTCTTCTCGCTATTAAACTTCAAAGACGATTCCACAATTCTCCCCGCCTCGCTTTAAATTCCCACACACTCGACGTATTAGATCACACACAGCCAAGACAACCAAGAATTTGCATACTCTCATGTTAAAATTAAATTTTCGTAAAATACATACCTAAATGTCATTCAGCATATGCGCTGGGATTCTGCACTAAAATGACTTTCCATATACTAAAACACCGAAAATATTTCGAATTCCGTCCTGGACTGTCAATAAAATCCCGAAATTTTAACCAAACTGGGTCCGAACACCTCAAATTCAAATTTCCGGATCGTCCAAAATAATCCCAAAATTTCCTAAAATTCCTAAAAATTCCTAAACTCGCCTAAAATTTTTGACTAAATTTATTGCCTTCAATATTTCAAGCCCATTATATACTTCAGCCGAAATAACACAAGCAGAAAATTTCCCACTCTTCAACTTGACAAAAAGCCCAAGATTTCACATTCACGCGTAGCCTTCGTTAGAAGAACTTTACCTACCTGGTCCGGTGTCACAGACCACTGGGACAAGTAGATCCGGGCAAAAACCAAAATTCGGCCGCGATATTTACCCGAATTCCTAGCAAACTGGCTAGACTCACGCCAAGAAATTTCTCGTCACAAGTAGGAAGACTTTTCTGCTTATCCCGACGAACCGACTGGGCCGATTCAGAACTGGTGAAGAACTAAAAAAGAAAAACAAAATTCTGCACTCTGGACGCCCTCCCCGTCCGTCCATACACCCATTCGACTTTTAATGCTTTAAATTATCTTTTTTTTTTTTTAATTTCTTATGGACCCATATGTCCCTTTATTCCATTTCTGTCAGTTTTCAACCCCGAAACAATTTATTTCTGGTTCCTGCTTCAATTTTCTTTTATCCTAACCGAATATTCTTAAGATTTCACATTTTTCTGAATTTTCTAAAATCCCGCTTTCGTGCTTCACTATAAACTCGTCGCCTTGGGCCTCGTGAAATATTCCGACCGGCTCCCTGAATTAAACGAAACTTTTCTAGGTCACTGATTTCGGCACGAACTTACCGGGCTGCCAGTCCAAGCCACATCCAGATCTGTGGTAATTTTCAGACTTCCCCGAAAATTCTCGCAATTCATTATTATTATTTTACTATTTAAACTTCCATTAATTATGAATTTTTCACCCCCTCAACTTTCCTTAATCGCAAATCCAACTTTTTAAATTCCTACTACTACCATCTCTAACTTAATTACGCCTTACATATCCGCTAAACGACAATTTGCACTTTGCTTTAAGTACTCAAATTCGGGTTCCAAATTTATAATTTCCTTAATTTTATCTCCAAAATACTACAAATGACACTGGTAATTTTATACACTCTGCGCATCACACCACACCCCCGACGGTGTTACAAGTCACATATCTTAAAACCCCTCAACAAACTTCCGATAAGACTCAAACCAAGGAAGCTCCTCGACCTCTTGACACACTTCTTGCGGTTTCCAATTTACCACTCCAAGCTTCTCTATTTTCCTGGATCTACACTCACTCCCATCACCGAAATCACATGACCTAGAATGCCACCTTTGTCGAGCCTAAAACCGACATTAATTTGCTCAACTTTGAGATATAACTGCCTTTTCCCTAGGTTCGCAATACAATCCTCAGGTGTTCTGAATGTTCCTCTGAACTACCTGAATACACTAGGATATCATCAATAAAAACTATGACGAACCTATCCAAATACGGTTGGAATACCCGGTTCATCAAATCCATAAACGCTGCCGAAGCATTAGTCAAGCCAAACGGCATCACCCGAAACTCATAACGTCCAGAAGGTTTCGAATGCGTTTAAAGTACATCACTCTCCAGACTAACTGATGACATTCTCGACCTCAAGTCTATCTGAGCATACCGAGACCCTCGAGTTGATCAAATAACTCATCAATTCTGGGGTGAGTTGGATAACGACAGGCGGGATATAACTCATTCCAACCAGCCTCGTAATCAATACACAAACCGCAAACTCCCATCTTTCTTTTCACGGCAGAATCGAGCCCCAATGGGATATGCTCATCGAATGAATCCCTTACTTAACACCCTTCTAACCGAGCCTTAAGCCTCCCTTTCGTTGGGTCAACTCCGTTGTTCCATCCTATGCGATACCTAAATGGGCCTACTCCGGGATCAAATAAATGGTGAACTCCACCTCTTTCTCGGAGGAAATCCCGCACATCATTTGGAATACATCCGAACTCTCTCTAACAACCGGAATCTCATCCACTAGAACTCCCTCCTTCCTGTGTCCCACGACATAAGCTGGGATAACCCCGACAACCCTTACGCAAAGATTCTCTCACACACATGGCAGAGATCATATTTGAAGATAATTCTCTGCGTATTCCCCAAACTTTACCTCCACTTCCCTACATGAACTTTACTTCCTTTTTATAACAATCTAATGCTACTCTATGGTGAGACCCAATCATGCCGAGAACCACATCAAGTCCTCATATCTAAAGCTACAGATCCGCGTGAACTCCTTATTCCCCCAATCGAACTCTACTATCTCTCGACTACTCGGTCTCGAGAGAATAACTGATCTCCACCGAAGGGAAATCTCCCATACGATTCCCCATCACGGCCTTCGAACTGAACGATCTAAGAATGGCTTCGATGCAAATGAACGCTGCAGCCCCCGGGTCTACTAAGGTATATGCATCATGCCTCAAGAATAAAATAATACCGCGGACCACATCCGAGCCGCATCCGCATCTTGCCGAGTCACAAAGATATACCCGCCCGAGTGCGGGCCTGGTCTGTATCCCCGGGCACCGCCTACTACCACGGCCACCTCTACCTCGCGGGCCGTGTCGCCCCTCCGGGCCCGGCCTCTCCCCAGCCGACTTTGTGCGCCACCGGTACCGTGCTAGGATCGGCTACCGATGCTTCCGCACCAATCACCGAGGACACTCCCCAATGAAATGGCCTCCGCCACAATGGAAACATCCTCGTGCTAAACCCCGACACCCATGGTGTCGCGCTTCACACATATGACGATGCGGGGCGTAATGCTCGTGCCACCGCTAGCAACCGGGGCCCTAATGATCCTCGACTAAAGATACCTCGACTCGCACCTCTACTCTATAACCTTCTACCCTGTTCCTCTTTCTACCGTGACCGGCCCCGAAGGAGCCGACGTGCCTGTGCAATTCCTCTTACTCTTACTTTCGGCTCTACTCGACATGGCCGTGGTACTTGCTCAACTCTTAGAGCACCTCACTAAGTCCCCTAATCTATTCTCGAGGAACCACGTACAAATGCACTCGATCTAAGGCCGTAATCCCGACAAAACCGCACTTCAAGACTTCATCGCCCGAATATATGGAACCAATCTAACTAGTTCGAACCTCTTCTCATATTCTCGACACTCGACATGTTCTTCGTCGAACCCGAAGAACTCCCCTCAATTTTTCGAACTTACGACTTCATAAAGAACCTATCGCTGAATTCTCACGAATCAATTCCACGATATGCCATCGTGATACCTCCTCTCTAATACGACATCCCACCAATCCTAGCCCTCGGCCTTCCAGCCAGTAAAACCGAAAACAAGCACTTTGCTCATCCGTGCGCCCCATAACTCCATAAATCTTGTTTACTCTATCTAGCCATAACTGTGTCGCTTCGATCACCATCAAGCCAGCCATATGGCTTGGCGCCCAGTTTTTGTACTCTCTCTATCGACTCTGCCTTCCAACCTCTGTTGCGGTGGAGGTCGCGACCGGGCCGACGGGTCGCTATGGCTAATATTTGTGCACCAGGCCACCTGCTTCAGAACAATCCCGTGACAGCTCCTCTGTGGCCCAGATGGTCCAAACACCCGTCGCGGAGGCTGATCTCATGTGAGGCCAGAAGTGGAACAACTATGCTCATCTCACGTACCGCAGACGCCGGAAACCGCTGGAATAACTCTCCTATGACGACCTCTACGTCCTCTTCCTGACATAGTGCTGTAATTACCAAAAATCAACCGTTTAATACTTTGACTCACTTCATATGTATGTACTTTAAGTTTGAACATGCATGGTTGCCAATACTTATGCTCTGATACCACTCAAGGCGGGTATCATTTTTCTCAAGTCCAGGTCATTGTATACAACCTGCTCGATACCACTCACACCCCACCCCCCCTTCCAAAGGGCGGGCGTGTCGGCCACTCCACGTAAAATCCCCACTGCTACCTCTAACGACTAGAAACCTTAGCAAGCCGTATTGCTATTAAAACCCTATAAAAATTTTCTTTCTAAACTTATGATTTTATAAAATTGGCAAAGATAATGCGATATAGGACATGTCCCAAATCCTGTATACATCCAATTTACACTATATCCAAAATATGGCAACCAGCATACCAACACATTCTCACAAAACTACTCTATGTACATACATATGTTCCATTATACATATTCAAAGTATTTTCTTACATAATATTTTTTTACTAACAAAGATTCTTCTGTACATGCCAAGACAAACCCTATTATGCTCCAAATGGCCTTGAGTACTCTTGTATCACCCGAAAATAGTTTTTAACATAAAAATAATGAGCTAAACGAGCTCGTTGAGTGTATGTTTTTATAAAAGGTTTTGCTTTTTCCTGGAAACATCTCAAAAATGTAAAACTTCTTTTTACAAATATTTTCCGTGTTTTTTCGTTTTCAAGTTTAAAACTTTTCTTAGCTTGCTTGCTTTTTTGCATTTGCTTGCTTTTAAAAGTTTATAAACTTTTTAATACTTGCTTGCTTTCTGTTTGCTTTGCTTTTCTTAAAAGCTTATAAAACTCATTTCTTGTTTCACAGTTTATGGAAACTTCAAAACTTCTCTTGGCTGGCTGCTTTATCTTGCTTGAAAAGTTTCTTAAAACCTTTCACAAACCTTTGCTTTAAAAGTTTCTCAAAACTTTTCATAAAAACGGAGCTCGCTCAACCGCATGCTTGAAAATAAAACGGAGCCCTGGCTCAACCGCTTGCTTTAAAAATCCCACTCTGAGTTGCTCAACCGATCGCTTTGAAATCTAAACGGGAGCTCGTCTAACCGCTTGCTTTAAACTCTCCCGAAGCCTGGCGACCGAACCAATGGTTGATTTTTCAAAACCGTATATTATGCCTATAAAACATCAACCACTGGAGGCCTATTTTTGCCATCAGATCAGTGAACACTTCAAGCCCTGGGCGAACAGTGTCGTGGAAGGACCTGGTCCGTGATCACCTTTTTCCGTGAATATGGTGGAATTGACCTAGGTCGCTACATCACCATATGTGGGGAAGCAGGTTCTCTGATAACCTTATATACCTCGCGACGCGCTTACCTGGCCTCCTTTAAATGCATTTTGATAGATATCCTAAGTTTCATTTAATTCGTGCAAAACTAAAATGCATGTATGAGATCCCAACACCACCGCACGACGGAATACCCGACCTGGGTTTTCTTGCTTAGAACTGTGGAAGGCCTGCTTTTCACAAACATTCTTGCTTGCTTGCTTGCTTGTTTCTCGCTTTTGAAAATGGTTTTACAATTTAAACCATTTGCTTGTTTGTTTGAAAATGGTTTAATTATTCAAACCATTTACTTACTCTTGCTTGTTTCGTTTAAAATTATTTTCAAGCAATTTAAAACCAATGCCGCTTTCAATTACGTTTAACTCAAAACCATTTGCTTGATTTCTAATTTATCGCTGCTTGAAATGTGGTTTGAACTCAAAACCATGAAATACCAAAGGCAAAACAAATTTTATAATAATAATAATAATACACCAAGATTCAAATGTGAGTTTAGAACACTCCACCCTTTGCTTGCTAAACTCGGCGCTCCACAACTTTCCCGCCTTTGCTTTTAGCCTACACACTCGATGTATTAAATCACACACGTCAGCACAACCAAGCAATTTGCACACTTGCCTTTTTATTGTGAGGTCCCCACCCCGGGGCCTACCCGCGGGTGGAGCCCATCGTCACCCCCCGGGTCCTTAGATGGTTCTCCTCACTCACTAGGATATCCTCTTGCTCACAAGGTTTCTTTCGCCTCCGCAGCGCGATTCGAACTCCGGCTCAGAAACCCCAACCTTATCAATGTTATAATAGTAAGTATTAACCGACTAGTCTAATGACATGAGTTTTTGATTTAGAATTTGGGAATGCCTCGACATCATTCGGGGCATGAAGTGAAAATTAAAATTGTAACCGGGTGCCCTAATTTAATATGCATTTTTTTCTTATTTTATCCCGATGGCGGCAGAAAGGTGATTTTTAAGAAAATTTCGGGCCCCATGACTAACCGATATTTAAAGATAATTTTGAGATTTATGAATAGCGATGGATCGAACTCGGGAGCCTCAAGGCTGAAATTTTTCGGAAATTGAGCCGAAAAATGAAAAGGTCTTAATAAATCATAAAGACTAACGAACCGAAATAAAGCCGGAACTGAACCGCTTATTAGTTTCCAGTGATCCAACATCTCGTAATAATACGCTATTGTCTGATTACCGATTTTAATGATTTTAATCCGACGGATTTCAGAGCCCTGAAATTAACAAGAAGGATTTAGTTAAAATATTTTATGTTCAAATTTAAATATAGACTACCATAGAATTTTTTGACATATAATCGATATAAAAGCAATAAAAGTGCGTAAACTCGGTGATAAATCATTATAATTCGGTATATTTAATTGTACTAGCCAATCAAAATCTTTCTAATGGCTAAGTTATGATTTTAAATAATGGTAAATGACTTGATCCTCATGGGGAATGACCAATGAGAAGCTTGGATAAAAGAGCAATTCACTTTAAACCAACCAATGATATTTTTTTACTTAAGGGCACTTTTGGAATAATATTTTAAAGTCTAAAATTTGGGATTTATGCTCAAAAGAGGGACTGGCCGTATAGGGAGAGGAAAGAAAGGAGAAAAGAGAGAAAAGAAAGGGAAGAAAGGAGAAAAAGGAGGAGAAAGGTTAGGGCAAAGTGGAGAGGTGAATTTTTATTCTCTTTCAAGCTTCCAAGTGAGCTCCAAGTGAATCAAGGAAGAGAAGACAAGGGAAACCCAAGAAACAAGTAAGTTTTTCATGGTGGGAAAGTTGGATTTTTATGTTTTTCATGCCTAATGATTTGATTTTCTTGTATGGATGTTAAATTAGTGGGCATTTATAGTCAATGACGAATGATTTCGAGATAAATTATAGTTCTACTGATTAGATTTAGGCTTTGACAAAATCAAATAATGAATGGTTAGGTTTGATGTAGACTTTACGCGAGCATGTTTAAATGTATAATGTGATCGATTTAAGTGTTTAGAGTGAAAGAAAAAATGGAAGTTATAAACACAATTTGGGTAAATTCTTGGGCAGCAGTCTCGGTACAGGAAATGTCCTGTTTTCTGTTTTGACCAGTTTTGGTATTTTGGCCATAATCTCGCTTCATTTCAGATCGGGAATTGAGTGATTCAAAATTCTGGGTAAAATAGACTTCTAGGGGAAAATTCTATCTGAAGTAAGTTCATGCAAATTGTAAAACTTAAAGTTCCAGAAAATGGTTCAAAGGAGCTATTGCAGATTCTGTTCTGCCAAACTGAAAGTTATTTGTTGTGCAGATTGTGTTATATGGTTGAGGGCTTTAGAGACGGAATTGTAAATTGAAAATTTAAAGAGATGTTATTTGATATATCAAGAAACTGATCTGGAGAGTTTCATAAATTTGTAAGACCGTTCAATAATTGATCATAAATTAGAAGGTTGGAAAAAGGTTGCCAAAAATGAAGATTTCTCTTTACGCCAGGTACCATGTCACCTTACCAACGAATCGCATTGCGCGATCAAATGGTGCCATGACATAATATAATGCGTTTTCTTGGAAAAAGGTGAAAAGGACCATCGGATCTAAACTGAATTGACGGGAAGCAAGCTGGGATTGAGCGGTGAACCTGTGAGTGAAAATGATATTTGAGAATTTAGTTTTTGTGTGAATGCGTAACTTCCTATCCCGAGAGCGCAGACAAAGATACGTGAATCAGAAAAAGGTATAATGAGCACTAAGTGCCATTATAATAGTTTTGGGAGTTGTTATTAATGATAAAAATTAGGAACCCGGAAATTGAGGTACTAGTGCAAGGGTAAAGTGGTAAATTCCAAAAAGGATATAAAGGGCATAATTTGAGAAGATAGTATGCCAAAATGAAAATAATACAAGTTGAGTTATCAAATATTAAAAGATGGAGGACCAAAATTTAATCAAAGTAGAGATAAATATTATACAAATAACAAGAGTTGATGCGGTAAATATTAAAGTAGACGAGGGTCAAATATTCAATTAATGAAAAGTTGGATATTATAATAATGGGAAAAACAAAAGCCAAAATCATATTTTGGTCTCCAAAGGCTAAAGAAACCCGTAGGAGGAGGAGAGAGCCAAGAGTAATAAGAGGAAGAGAAGGAAAGAAGAAGGGAGTGAGAGGAGAAGAAGATCAAGGTAGCTGCATGCCTTGGAATTAAGTGTATTTGATGTCTTCAGCTTTGGTATGCATTTCCATGGAACTTAGTTACCCTTGTTCCCAGTGGTTTTGCGAGCAGATCACATTAACCCTAATTCTCGGTTTGGGCGGAAACCCCACCGGGTGAAAATAACCATAATCCTTATTTATGTGGTTTTATAAAGAATTGAGGACCTTAGGTAGAGTTCTTGCATTTTCAATTAGGGTTTTCGTGGTTTGAAGTTCCAAATCACCAATCTCAAGTTGTCATAAGTTGGTTTGGATGAATTCCATGTTGATTTTGATGAATTGTTGTAAAAAGGAGAATGTTGTGCTTTTAAGAAATTCTGTCAAAATTTGGTAAACCACTGTTTTTGTTTTGGTTATAGATTAAGTTATAATCATCCAAATGAATTGGATTCCAATTGGTAAAGAACCATAAAGAGATAGCTACAAATGTATAGAAGGAACCAAGAGCAAATTGTAATTTAAGGCTCCCAACATGGACTGAAAGGTGAGCTCGTGTAGCTCACTGATTTTGCTCTGTTTTGGGTATGGTTGTAGTGTTTTGGCCATAAGTGGAGTTTCACTCATCCAAATTGAGTGATTAAAAATTCTGGGTAAAATAGACATCTAGGGGAATAAGTTAGCTGAAGGAAGTGCATGCAAATTGTAAGCCAAAAGTGCCCAGAAAATTTGTCAAAGTGGAGCTTATGTGCAGATTCTGTTCTACAAATTGAGTCATCTAGATGTAAATACAATAACTCGAGTTTTGCGATCCAAATTGGGTGATTCCAATTGAGAAGAAACCTTAGAATCATAGCTTCAAATGAGTGAAGAAACCATTTCCAAATTATGGAGTTAAGATCCCAGAAATCACATAAGCCAGTAGGTGATTCAGTGAGTTTGGAATCAAAAAACATGCTGTAACTTAGTTATGTGGTTGAGGGCCTTAGAGAAGGAATTTTACATTGAAATTTTAAAGAGATGTCATTGGATATAGCGACTGATCTGGAGAGTTTCATAAATTTTGAAGACCTTTTGAATAATTTTTGGGTAATAAAGTCCATAGGAGTATTGTTGGAAAAAGGGTACCAAAATGAGTGGTTTTTTTTTGTTAGGCTTTTTAGCGCCTAAGGGTAAATTGTTAATTTGACTTTATATGAATGTTGTGTGACCTAAAGTGACTTTGGCGTGTGAAGTACGTTGCTTATACGCCTATACATAGGCGACACATGTCGTCGATTCGTTGAGTGTGTAGGTTAAAAGTAAAGGGGAAAGTGTAACTCGTGCCTCAAGTTTTAGCAAGCAAAGAGGTGGAGCGTTTCTAAACTCATTTTCCAAATACTAGTGTATAATAAACTGCTTTTACACCTGTATTTGTACCGCTTTGCTTGTAAAATCATTTCAAGCAAGCAATGAATTTAGAAGAAAGCAAATGGTTTTGATTTCTTAAAACCATCTTTGAAAAGCAAGCATTGGTTTTAAAATTGTAAACCATAAATAAGTAAGTAAGCAAATGGTTTTGAATGATTAAACCATTTTTCAAGTTAGCAGGCACAGTTGAAATGGTTTTAAATTGTAAACCATTTTTCAAGCAAGCAAGCAAAAAGAAAATTTGCGAAAACAAGGCCTTCCCTAGTTCTAAGCAAGTAAACCGGTCAGAGGTATTCTGCACGTGCACGGTGGTGTTAGGATCTCATACATGTATTTTAGCTTTGCCTGGCCTGGCAAACTTAGGACATACATCATGCATTAAAGGAGACCGTGGCACGATAGGAGTATATATAAGGTTATGAGCTCTAACTAAATTATGGTGATGGCGCACCCAGTCAATCCACCATATTCACCTAAAAAAGCGTGATGCGGACCCAGTCCTTCCACCTGCATCTGCCGCTTCAAAGCCCCGTGTTCACTGCAAGTACAAGAAGGTAATAGCCCATATTGGATGTTTTATAAGCATAATATTACGCTAAAATCAACTATTGGTCCCCTTGCCGCCTGTGCTCCTGAGAGTTTGAAGTAAATCGGCTGAGCCTGTGCCCCGCTTATTTCCTTCAAAGCACGCGGTTGAGCCCAGGCTCCCGTGTTTATGAAAAGTTTTGAGAAACTTTTGAAGCAAAAGGTTTATGAAAAGTTTGAGCAACTTTTAAAGCAAGAGATTTGAGAAAAGTTTTAGAAACTTTTAAAGTAAGATAAAGCAAGCAAGCAAGAGATTTTTGAAAGGTTTTATAAACTTTCAAGTAAAGCAAGCAAATAAAAGTTTCAGAACTTTTAAAGTAAAATAAAGGCAAAAGAAAGAAATATTTCTGAAAATATCATGTAAAACGAAAGTTTTACAGTTTTTAGATGTTTTTCCGAAAAGCAAAACATTTCTAAAATCATACACTCACCGGTAGCCGTTTAGCTCATTATTTTCTGCTTTAAAACTATTTTCCGTGTACAGTACACTGCATCGCCGGAGCATAGTAGGATTCTCCCGACTTTTGTATCAGTGCTGTAATTAATAATCTTGTATGAAATACTTGAATTTGTATAATGGAGCATATGTATGTACATAATATAGTTTTGTGAAATGTGGAGCTTCGAGGCTCTTTAAAGAATGTTGTTGGTTGCCATATTTGAATTGTAAAATTGTGTATACGTGTTTTGGGACATGTCCTATATACAAATTTGTTATGCTGGCTTTTGAATTTTATAAAACCACAAGTTTAGAAAAAAAAAAATTATAGGAGGTTTTATAAGCAATACTGGTCATTACGAGTTTCAATGTTAGAGGTAACGGCCGATTTCAGAGTGGTTTCACACCACTGATAGCGGGGTGTGACAAGGTGGTATCAGAGCATAAGTGGTTATTAAGCATCATAGTTTTCGATACACTATTTTTTTTACACTACCGGCAACCATGCATTTTCCAATTCAAAGTACATACATAAGGGGAGGTGATTCAAAGTATTAAAATGGGCTTTATTTTTTATACAAAGACTATAATGCAAGAGAGGACGTCGAGGTCGCCCTGGGGAGAAATATTCCTGTATGTCCGAGCCGTCCGGGCACTGAGAGGGATGAGCACATAGTTGGTTCCACTACCGCCTCTATGAATCAGCCTCCAAAGCACAGTCGCCGGACCATCTCAAGCCACCGTAAGGAGCTCAAGTGCCGGATTGTTTACAAATGGCTGTGTGGCACAGATTGCGCAAATAGTAGCCATAGCGACGTTGCTGCCAGTCAGTACTTCCACCACCACCTAGAGAGGTTATTGAAGAACCTCGGGAGGTCACTAGGAGAGGAGTATGGTGGTTAGCGCCAAGCCATATGACTCCGCAAAGTGGTGATCCGCAGGCACCGTTATGGCTGCACTGCAAATAAGGTTTACGGAGTTAAGGGTCGCACAAATGAGCAAAGAGTCTTGTTTTCCTAAGCTCATGGAAGACAGGGCTAAGGATTGGTGGGACGCCGTGGAGAGGAGGTATCCTAATGGCATATCATGGGACCAATTTCAACAAGAGTTCACTGATAGGTTCTTTCCTCAAAGTCATAAGGATTCGAAAATTGAGGAGTTCTTCATGTTAGAACAGAAGAACATGTCGGGTCGATATGAGAAGAGGTTCCTGAACTAGTTAGATTGGTTCCATATATCTGCTTCGATGAAGCCATGCGAGTGTGCTGTTTCGTTTGACAAAGACCGGATCCGAGTGCATTTGTCTCGCGGGTTCCTCATAATAGATTTGGGGACTTAGTTGAGGCGGCTCGAGAGTTGACAATGACGGCTATGTATCGTGAGTAGGCAAGAAAGGAAGAGTGCACTGCACTTCCTAACAGAGCTCGACAAGACGCTACAGAAAAGAGGAACAAGGGGTAGAGGCTACGGAGGTCTGAGTGTCGAGGAGCTACCTCTAGTCGTGGATCAAGTGAGGCCCCCGCTTGAGCCAGCAAGGGCACCCGCAGTCTCTCCTCCCGATGTCATATGTGCCGAGGCGACATCATGGGAGCGAAGAGATTCAAGATGGTGGTGTTTCCACTGTGTCGTGAAGGCCATTTTATTAGGGAGTGTCCTCAACTCCGATTGGTTAAAACATCGAGCCGCCTTGCTACCCCGGGGCACCGTAAATTAGCACACGTAGGTCGTCGAAGAGGTGTCCTGGAAGTGAGGGGGCCAACACAACCCGCAGTAGAGCGGCCGTGGTAGAGGTAGAGGCAAGGCCCTGTGGGTACAGACAGACCCGCACTCAAAGCCGTAGTATATGCCGTGGACTCCAAGAAGATGCGGATGCAGCCCCGCATGTGGTTACCGGTATTATTTCTATCCTTGATCATGATGCTTATACATTAGTGGACCCGTGGAGCCACACATTCATTTGCATCCGTGCCTTTCTAGATCGTCTAGATAGAGACCCAGCCCATTAGAGGGTCATGAGGGTTTCCTTCCAGTCGAGATCCGTTATTCTCAGCATTGCAGTAGTCGAGATAGTAGAGTTCGACGAGGGACGTGAGTTCCCACTGATTCGCGGGCCTTAGATATGAGGGATTTTGATGTGGTTCTCGTGATGGATTGGCTATCTCGCCATGTGAGCCACATTAGATTGTTATGTGCTGAAGTAAAGTTGCATAGGCCAGGAAATTGAGGTTAAGTTCAGGGAATATAGAGTGTTATCTTCCGCATGATCTCTCGCTATGACAAATACAGAATGTCGCGTAAGGGCTGTCGTGGTTTATCTAGCTTATGTGGTGGAAATGTGTGAAAGCGAGGGACTCCCGGTGAGATTCACGAGCCAGAGAGTTCCCAGATGTATTCCCAGATGGCAGATTACCTTAAAGAGAGTGGAGTTCACCATTGATTTGATCCCGTGGATCGAGCCCATTTCCATTCCTCCCATAGATGCTGCCCCGCAGAGTTGAGAGAGCTTAAGGCCTGGCGAAGAATTGCTATAAGTGGATTCATTCGATCGAGCATATCCCCACGGAGCTCCGCCGTGAAAAAGAAAGATGGGAGTCTCATAACAGGTATAGATTGCTCGAACAAAGTTACCATCCGCAATCGCATCCACTCCCTAGAGATCGATGAGTTATCGGACGCCTGTGGGTCCCGAGTGTACTCCAAGATAGATTTGAGGCCTGGGTATCACTTCGCCGAGGCAGGAGGGTGATGTTCCTAAGATCGCATTCGTGACACGCCACGACATTATGAGTTTCTCGTGATGCTGCTATTGGATCAATGTTCTCAAGAATGGCTATGGATTTGGATGAACCGCATTCACCGTATTTGGATAGGTTCGCTATAGTTTTTATTGATGATATCCAGTGTATTCGTGCAGTTCAGAGGAACATCCGTGAGCAACTGAGGATTGTGTTGCACCCTAAGGGAGCGCGCTGTATGTTGAGCAAGTGTCGGGCCATTTGATAAGGTGGCATTCCTAGGTCATGTGATCTCGTACCGAGGGGGTGAGGGATCCCTAAAATAAGCCGTGGTAAATTGAAACCGCCAAAGAATGTGTCGAGGTTAGAAGCTCTCGTTTAAAGGTGATATTACGCAGAAGTTTGTCGAGGGGTTCTCCTGACATAGCGCCCCACCGACCAAGCCGACTAGGAAAGATGCCAAGTATGATTGGGTGGATGCCCGTCATTAGTAGCTCGAGTCAAGGGTAGATTGACTTCGCCCCGCCTGGGGGCTTGGCCAATGGGAGAGATAATTCGGGTTTGATACTGATGCTCTGCTAGCGCCTTGGTTGTGTTTTGATGCCAATGATAGGGTGGATTGCATATGCCTCAGACAATTGAAGAAGCATGGAGGAGAATTACCCTACACATGACTTAGAGCTTCAGCAGTTAATGTGTTTGCTCAAGATATGGAGACATTACTTATATGGTGTTCCTTTGCGTGATCTTTACAGATCATAAGAGTCTTCAACATATTTTCACCCGTAAAGAGTTAAACCCGAGGCAAAGGAAGATGGCTTGAGCGGATTAAGGACCACGATCGTACTATCGAGTACCATCCAGTGGAAAGCCAATGTCGAAAGGCATGCCTCGAGTACGCACCGTGAGAGTTTTTGGTCTCATATGAGATCGTGTTATCTTCCACTGGCCAGGATCTAAGAGCTTAGGGTGATATTGGAGGTCAGACCAGAGCCTTGTTAGCCACATTTCATGTTAGGACCTCTCTTAGTGGATCAGATTCTAGCAGGGCCGCAGATCCACAGATGATTAAGCTTAAGGAAGAGATAGAAAAATGAAAGAAAGGTAGTTTCAAATTAGAGATGATGGCACATGATAAAGAAAAGGACAGAGGAATGTGCTGCAGAGTATGGCGAAATAAGAGAGACATTATGGAAGAAGCATTATCTCATCTCGCTGCATATGCTATGCATCCAGGTAGTACCAAGATGTACAGGACTTTGAAAGAACATTACTGGTGGAATGGGATGAAGAAAGAGATTGCAAGTTTCGTCTCTAGATGTCTAACCTGTCAGCAGGTGAAGGCAGAGCACCAGAGGCCCGTAGGGAAGATATGCCAAGCATTCCCTATTCCAAAGATGGAAATGGGAGAAGATTATGGATTTTGCGGATGTGTCTTCCACTGACTCAAAGGCAAAGATGATGCTATATGGGTGATAGCATCGACACGAAGTCCGCTTCATTTTCTACCGCACGTTGGCGACTTTGCAAAGCTCGCCCACGGTATGTGGGATGAGATAGTGAGACTTCATGGGGTTCCAGCTGATAGTTTCGCATCGAGACCCCGTGTTCACATCCGTGTTTTCAGCCTAGTTTGCAAACAGCCTTTGTGTACTCGCTTCATTTCAAAGACAAAGATTTCATCCTCGTGACCCGATGGTCAACAGAGAGGACTATTCAGACGTTAGAGGATATGCTGAGAGCTTGTGTGATGGAATTCAAAGGAAGTTGGGATACTCACCTAGCACTAATGGAGTTTGCCTACAACAATAGCTATCAAGCCAGTATAGATATGGCCTCCATTCAGGGGCGGTATGGCAGAAATGTGACTCAAAGCAGGGCCGGGATGAGGTTGGTGAGAGAAGACTAATAGGCCCGAACTAGTACGCATCACTTCGTGAGAAAGTGAAAGCGTTCGTGATACCTAAGATAGCAAGAGATGTGGATGTAAAAGCTTATGCGGACAACCGCCGTAGAGACTAGCCAGACATAAAGCGACCAAGTCTTTTTGAAGATTTCACTGAAAGGTGTGTTGAGATTTGGGAAACGAGGCAAAGCTTAGTCCGAGGTATATCGACCTTATGAGATCAGGCAAGGCGTGGGCCGCAGCTTACAAGTTGAAGTTACCCCTGCACTACAAGGATTCATGATACATTCCATGTATCGATGTTGAGGAAATATATCCCGGATCCTTCATGGCTGAGAGAGCGTACCATTGCAGCTTAAAGGAGAATTTGATTCTATGAAGAGACACCGGCGCGTATCAGATCGAAGGAATGTGTTGAGAAGGAAAGTGATTCCATTAGTTAAAGCCCATGGAAGAATCATGAGAGGGAGGCCGCTACTGGGAGCCGAGGCTCGTGATGCGCCCGTCAAGACTCTCACTTATTTTCCACATGAGGTATTTTCCTTTCCTTTCTTTGAGTTTAGTTATTCATTTCGAGACCTAAATGTTCCTAAGGAGGAGGAATTTGTAACGCCCCTGGCCCCAGAAAGGTGTACAAGACATGTAACCCAGAGGGGCGTATAATGAAAGCACCAAGTGCCATTATAATAGTTTTCTGGGAGTTGTTATTAATGATAAAATTAGAACCCTAAATCGAGGTACTAAAGGTGCGGTAAAGTGGTAAATTCCAAAAAGGATATAAAGGGCATAATTTGAGAAGATAGTATGCCAAAATGAAAATAATACAAGTTGATATCAAATATTAAAAAGATGGAGGACCAAAATTTAATCAAAGTAGATGGCCATTATACAAATAACAAGAGTTGATGTGCAAATATTAAAGAGATGAGGGTCAAATATTCACTAATGAAAAGTTGATATTATAATAATGGGAAAAACAAAAGCCAAAATCATATTTTGGTCTCCAAAGGCTAGCAAACCCGTAGGAGGAGAGGAGAGAGCCAAGAGAAGGAAGAGGAAGAGAAGGAAGAAGAAGGAGGAGGAGGAGAAGAAGATCAAGGTATGTATGTCTTGGAATTAAGTGTATTTTGATGTCTTGAGCTTTTGGTATGCATTTCCATGGAACTTAGTTACTCCTTGTTCTAGGGTTTTGTGGAGAGATCACATTAACCCTAGAATTCTTGAAGTTTTGTGGGGAAAAACCCCAATTGGTGAAAATAACCATGGAATCCTCTTATTTATGTGGTTTTATAAAGAATTGGAGGACCTTAGGTAGAGTTCTTGCATTTTCACCTAGGGTTTTGTGGTTTGAAGTTCCAAATCACCAATTCAAGTGTTGTGAAGTTGGTTTGGATGAATTCCATGTTGATTTTGATGAATTGTTGTAAAAAGGAGAATGTTAGGTTTAAAGGAAATTCTGTCAAAATTTGGTAAAACCACTGTTTTTGTTTTGCTATAGATTGGGTTATAATCATCCAAATGAATTGATTCCAATTGCAAAGAACCATAAGATAGGGCTGGCTAAATGTATAGAAGGAAACCAAGAGCAAATTGTAACTCTAAGGCTCCCAAATACGGACTGAAAGGTGAGCTCGTGTAGCTAACTGATTTTGCTCTGTTTTGGGTATGGTTGTAGTGTTTTGGCCATAAGTGGAGTTTCACTCATCCAAATTGAGTGATTCAAAATTCTGGGTAAAATAGACATCTAGGGGAATAAGTTAGCTGAAGGAAGTGAATGCAAATTATAAGCCAAAAGTGCCCATAAAATTTGTCAAAGTGGAGCTATGTGCAGATTCTGTTCTGCCAAATTGAGTCATCTAGATGTAAAATACAATAACTTGAGTTTTGGTGATCCAAATTGGGTGATTCCAATTGGAGAAGAAACCTTAGAATCATAGCTTCAAATGAGTGAAGAAACCATTTCCAAATTATGGAAGATCCCAGAAATCAAGGATAATATAGGTGATTCAGTGAGTTTGGAATCAAAACATGCTGTAACTTGTGTTATGGTTGAGGGCCTTAGAGAAGGAATTTTACATTGAAATTTTAAAGAGATGTCATTGGATATATAAAGTACTGATCTGGAGAGTTTCATAAATTTTGAAGACCTTTGAATAATTTTTGGGTAATAAAGTCCATAGAGTATTGTTGGAAAAAGGGTACCAAAATGAGTGGTTTTTTTGTTAGGTTTTTTTAGTGCTCAAGGGTAAATTGTTAATTTGACTTTATATGAATGTCAGGTGACCTAAAGTGACTTGCGTAGAAGTAATGCTAAGTTTATACGCTATACATAGGCGATTAATATGTCGTCGTATTCGGTTGGAGTGTGTAGTTAAAAGTAAAGGCGGGAAAAGTGGTGGAACCGTACTCTCAAGTTTTAGCAAGCAAAGATGAGTGTTCTAAACTCATTTTCCAAATACTGTATAATAAATCGTTTAAGACCGGTATTAATGGTTTTGTTTGTAACCATTTTCAAGAAGCAAGCAATGAATTTAGAAAGAAAGCAAATGGTTTTGATTTAAACCATCTTTGAAAAGCAAGCATTGGTTTTAACAAAACCATAAATAAGTAAGTAAGCAAATGGTTTTGAATGATTAAACCATTTTTCAAGCAAGTAAGGCAAATGGTTTTAAATTGTAAAACCATTTTTCAAAGAGCAAGCAAGCAAAAGAAAATTTTGCAAAAAAACAAGGCCTTCCTAGTTTTAAGCAAGCAAACCGTCGAGGTATTCCGTGACGTGTACCTGGGTGGGTGTTAGGATCTCATACATGTATTTTAGTTTTGGCCCGGCTCAAGCAAACTTAGGACATACATCATGCATTTAAAGGAGACCGTGGCACGCATACAGAGTATATAAGGTTATGAGCTCGAACTAATTATGGTGATGATAATTCCGTGTCAATTCCACCATATTCACCTAAAAAGGCGGATGCGACCTGTGTCCTTCCACCCGCACTCCGCCGCTCTGTGCTTCCCCGTGGTTCACTAGGTACAGTAAGCAAAATAGGCCTCCAAAGGGTTGATGTTTTATAAGCATAATATACGCTTGAAAATCAACCATTGGTTCCGGTCGCCCAAAGCCTGAGAGTTTTAAAGTAAACGGTTGAGCCCAGGCTCCCGTTTTATTTCAAGCATGCACAGCCTAAAGCCCGTGTTTATGAAAAGTTTTGAGAAACTTTTGAAGCAAAAGGTTTATGAAAAGTTTTGAGCAACTTTTAAAGCAAGAGTTGAGAAAAGTTTTAGAAACTTTTAAAGTAAGATAAAGCAAGCAAGCAAGAGATTTTTGAAAGGTTTTATAAACTTTCAAGTAAGCAAGCAATAAAAGTTTCGTAAACTTAAAGTAAAATAAAGTAAAGAAAGAAATATTTCGAAAATATCATAAACGAAAGTTTACGCTTTTAGATGTTTTCCAAAAGCAAAACATTTTCTAAAAATCATACACTCACCGAGCTCGCGAGCCCACATTTTCCTCGTTTTAAAAACTATTTTCCGTGCATGCATACCCGTACGCCGGAGCATAGTAGGATTCTCCT
Source organism: Tetrastigma voinierianum (assembly GCA_016808115.1). Classification (NCBI taxonomy): domain Eukaryota; kingdom Viridiplantae; phylum Streptophyta; class Magnoliopsida; order Vitales; family Vitaceae; genus Tetrastigma; species Tetrastigma voinierianum. The sequence goes on along the minus strand of JAEQBH010007812.1, from coordinate 44,668 downwards.
CGACTTTGTATCGTTGTCAGAATTAATAATCTTGTAAGGAAATACTTTGAAATTGTATAATGGAGCATATGTATGTACATAGTATAGTTGTGAAAATGTGTGAGCTTGAGGCTCTTTTGTAAGAATATTGTTGGTTGCCATATTTGGAATTGTGTAAAATTGTGTATACTGGTTTTGGGACATGTCCTATATACAGCTGTTATGCTGCCGAAATTTTATAAAACCACAAGTTTAGAAAAATTTATAGGAGGTTTTAGCAATACGGCTTCGGCTCATTGTGAGTTTTGGGTCGTTAGAGGTAACGGCCGATTTCAGGAGGTCGCGACACTCCGCGATGGTGAGCGGTGTGACGTAATGGTTTTAATGTTAAACGGAAAGTTTAATGTAAATTTTTATGTAAATGTTAAGGCATATGGAAATGTTTTATATTGCATTGTTTTATCTTGCATCAATGCATATATTTATATGCGTATTAAATATGTATGCATATGTTAAGGTATTATGAAAGTTTAAAAATGTTTAAAGTATGCATATGTGTTTTAATGATAAAGTAAAGGATTTAAATGTATTTATAAATGTATTTTGAAGAAATGTTTTACTGATGGTTACCCTAAACCCCCTATGACTGTTATGACTGATATCGGCCGAAGTACTTTAAGCGTGTAAGGATTAAGAGGGTAAAGTTATAGGTTACTAACTGAGGGAGGGAAATAGGTGTCTAGAGTAATATCCTTACACGTGATAAAGTACTATGACCGGGAAACCCTATGCAAAGCGTGAGTTTCTCCGCTAGCTGTAGTGGTTATGACTGAATGTGATCAGCCCTCACCGCGCATTCGAAACTGCTCGGTGTGTTTATTCCCCGGGTTCCATCGTAAAGAATGAAAGAGAAATAAAGAAAGTAAAGTTTAAGGCATAAATGCTTAAAGCATAAAATGGATTTTAAATGCATAAGTATTTATGGAAAGAAAGTTTAAGGCATAAATTTAAAGCATAAATGGATTTAAATGCATATATTTATGGAAAGAAAGTTTAAGGCATAAATTCTTAAAGCATAAATGGATTTTAAATGCATAAGTATTTATTGAAAGAAAGTTTAAGGTATAAATGTTTAAAGCATAAACTGATTTTAATGGTATAAGTATTTATGGAAGAAAGTTTAAGGCATAAATGTTTAATGTATAAATGGATTTTAATTGTATAAGTATGTATTATTTTGATATGTACTGAAAATGTTATATAAATGAAAATGTACACTCACCGGAGCTCGTTTAGCTCACTTTTCCATATGTTTCAACAAATATTTTCAGACTCGAGACAAGTATCGTAGAGTACCCTCCCGTGCGCGAGAGTCGAGCTATCGAGGAGACGACGATGTGATCGCATTGAAAATAATTTGCATATTGTATATGTAAATATTTTGGCATGTTTTGATAAAATTGGCGTAATGGAATTGAAGAAGGTTTAAATGTTTTGATGATTTGCAAATAAATGTATATATATGTATATTGTGTTTGATCGGGTTGTGGACTCCAGGAGTCCTAATATGGAAGTTGAGGCATTGAAGTTTAGAAGTGTTTTAAATGTTTCATCAAAGTTTTGTAAATTTGGAGTCCGAAAAACAGAGGAAACTCGGCCGATTTTCCGAAAAATCTAAGTGTTGGAAAAGAAAGAAAAGAAATTGTTTTTTAGCACTTCTGGGCCTGCATTATTTTTAAAAGATATGTGAAGAATTGTAAAGGGGTTCGCTTCCACGGATTTTAATTTATGGTTTTAAGGAAAGCTTTATATCTCGCTGAGTGCCGCGGGAGGTCCCCTGGTTCATGAGGTTAATCCGGGCACTGGATCCCTTCAACATGGTATCGTGAGCTGCTTTGGAAAATGTTATAAAGATTTGAAAATTTTATTTTTATATGATTGTTTTAATGTTTTCTTTAAGATTTCAAAAAACAAAAAACAAAAAAATTTATGTGATTTAAAATCATATATGCATTACTATGACATATTAAAATTTTGAATTACGTAAAAATGCGTCACGAGGCCGACCACCCACCAGGAGAGCTCCCGAGGCGCGAGTACCACCACCCCGAGGAACATATGCAAAAAGATTTAGTCTCGCGGTGATGTTCCCTCCACCAAGAAGAGACAGCCTAGGGCCGCCACCGCCTCCCCGAGGTCGTAGGAGGACAGATGTCTTTAGAGCAGATGGCTCGGGATGTTAGCCACAACATTTAATCACCCAGGATGGCTAAATGTGTCCATTGAGAGGATAAGGAAATTAGAGGCAAGAAATTATGATGGTATAGGAGATCCCGAAAAGGCATGGTCACAGAGTGGTACGAGATGGTTAATTGAAAATGTGCATGGGTTTAATTTATTAAGTGAATCAATGACATTAAGTGAATTGTTAATTGTAATTGTTGAAAGAAAATTGAAGAAATTGAAGATATAATGATGAATGTGTAAGGTAGGATTTGCCACCCTAGGAAAAGTATGGAAAAGTTGGGATTGTTACAACAGAGTGATTATCGGAGGCTGGGGAGTTTTCGCAGATTTGATATTATTAGATATCCATGACTTTGATGTTATATTAGGCATGGATTACTATCTGTACATCATGCTACAAAGGATTGTTATAGGAAAAGAGGTTAGGTTCTATAAGCCAAGGAAGATGAGGTTGTTTTATGTGGGTTACTAAAATACTACCTACCAATAATATGATGCTTATGTGGGCTAGTAAAATACTCGAAAGTTATATAAAAGGTACCCAGCTTATGCTATTGAGGTGTGGGATAATGGTAGTCGAATGGAGATATTCTCATAGTCAACAATTTCCTGATGTATTTCCGTAGGATCTTCTAGGTATATATATATAAAAATATATATATATATATATATATATATATATATATAGAGAGTATATATATATATATATATATATATATATATTAATTTTAGATTGAAATGACTTAGACAGTAATCCAATTGCTAAGGCACCTTATATGATGGCTCCTTAAAAGTTGAAAGAATTGAAAGAATTGAGTATAAATGGATGAGCTTGTGAGTAAGTGTTTTGTTGGGGCCAGCATTTCGCCTCGAGTGCCTTGCCTATTACAAAAAAATGATGATGAAAGTTTAAGATTGTATATTGATTACGTAGAGTTGAATAAAGTGAAAATATCGAATCAACACCCATTTAACGATTGATGATCTTTTGATCAATTACAATAAATCACTTTGATTAAAATGGATCTAAGCTCAAATACCATCAATTAAAGATTAGGTCGTGAGGGATGTTCCTATGACAACTTTGGAGCATGGTATAGGCATTATGAGTTTTTATTCATGCTAGTTGGACTAACTTATGTATTCAAATTCGCTTTATGGATCTTATGAATAGATCTTTCAAATTTATTTAGACTGGCCATATAGTATTCATTGATGACATTTTAATCTATTTAAGCAAAGAATGAAGATCATGAGGGGCATCTAAGTAAATTCTATTTACTTAGTATGCCAAACTTAGTAAATTCTAGTTCGTTAGATGCTGGTTGCCTTCTAAGGCATGTGATTTCCGGGTGGAAGGGTTTCATGATCCTCAAAAGATTGAGAAAATTGTGAACTCGAAACCACCTACGAATGTGACGTAGATACAAAGTTTTCTAGGTTTAAAGAGCAGGATATTTTGAAGGTTGTTATGATTTTCAAAGTTAATGATCCCTTTGACTAAATTGACAAGGAAAGTATTAAAAAGCCTGGTATGGTAAGAGACATGTCGAAAAGATTCATGAACTAAAAAGGAATTTGACCTAGCCCCAGTTCTTACAATCCGTCAGTGGCAAGAATATATACAAAGATATCAGGATGTTTCTAGCAGAGCTTAGGGGTGTGTTAATGCAACATGAAAATGTGCATAGCATATGATTTAAGGCAATTGAAAAGCATGGAGTGCACTATCCGAGACATAACCTAGAGTTGGTTGCCAGTCTTTGCTCTACGATAATGGAGGCATTACTGATATGGAGTTGCATGTAAAATTTTTACAGATCACAAGAACATGTAATATTTATTCACATAGAAAAAGTTAAATATGAGACAGAGGAGATGGGTTGAACTCATTAAGGATTATGAGTGCACTATTGAGTACCATCAGGAAATGCTAATGTGGTAATCGATGCTCTTAGTAGAGAAGCCTACGTTCCATATCTCACCTAAAGGTCAGAAAATTCCCTCCCTAGATTTATTGAATTGAGGTCTTTAGGGTGCAACCAGTGAAGTTGATGACATTGAGCCTTACTAGCTACATTTAAGGTTAGTCCCCGTACTAATATAGACAAGATATGGGAGCTATAGACTCAAGATACAATCATGATTAAATTGAAACGGAAGTCGTAGTCCAAGCGCTAAGAGGATTCTTAGTACTCGCATATGGTATAGTGATGATAGGTCACTGTGTTATGTACTAGATGTGGGAAGATTAAAGAAATAAATTATGGGAGAGGCTCACTCTTCTGCATATGCGATGCATCAGGGAAACACTAAAATATATCATGCCCTAAGGGAATACTAAAGGTGGAGGGGTATAAAGAAAGATGTTGCAGAATCATTTCTAAATGTCTCATTTGTCAAAAAAGTTAAGGTCGAGCACTCAAGCCTAAGGTGGTTCTTATAGTCTCTTCCGATCCCTGCGGGAAATGGGAGAGAATCATGATGGATTTTTTTTTTTTTTTTTCCACTTTGGCGTAGTGGTTATGATGTGATATAGATTGTGGATAGATTGATCGAAATCAACAATTTCCTACCATGGAAAATAGTGACTTTAGTTGAGAAGTCACGAGTCAGATATAAAAGAGATTGTACGACTTCACCCATTTTAATCAATCCGGGAAAAGAGCCATACGTACATTGGAAGCGTGCTCAAGGCTTGTGTTAGATGTTTAAAGGAAGTTAGGAAAGACATTTACCATTAATGGAGTTTTCCTACAATAATATTTAGACCATGCAAGCATTGAAACGGCTTCCTTATGAGGCCTTATATGGAAGGAAGTGTGGACTCCATTATAGTTGACGAGGAAGGGAGAGAAAAATTTTTAGGTTCATAAATTGTTCAGGCTACAACAGATAATGTTAAAGTTATCAGTGATAGATTAAAGATAGCTCAAGATTTACAGAAAAGTTATGTTGATAACCCATGTAACACCCCGTCCCGAGAGAGTGTACAGTACATGAGACTGTAGGGGTGTATAAGAGTACCAAGTGTCACATTGTAGTATTTTTGAGACTAAAGTAGGAAATGAAAGTTTATGGAACCCGGAATTTGTGGTATTAAACCAAGGGTACAATGGTCATTAAGCAAAAGGATATGGAAATCATAATCAAGTAGAGATGGGCCACAATACAATTTCAAAAGTTGGAATTGCAATATTTAAATGCTTGAGGACAAATTTACAATTAAGGAAAGTTGAGGGGGGTGAAAGTATAATTAAGGGAAGTTTAAATAGTAAAATAATAATAATGAATTGCCAGAATTTTTCAGGGAAGTCTCGAAAATTCTCTAGATCTCGGATGACGAAACGGATTGCGCCGTTAAGTTCGTCTCCCGCGAAGCCTAGTAACCTAGAAAGTTTCGCTTAATTCCGAGACGGAATATTTTACGAATTTCAGCGATGGGTTTAGAGCGAAACTCGAAAACCGAATTTAAAATTCGAAAAATTTAAGAATACTTGTGTTAATATTCAATTAGGATAAATAAAATTGAAACCGACAAAATAATTTGCTTCGGGCTGAACGACTAAGAAGTGGAATAAATGGACACGTGGTCCCACTTCGATAAAAAAAAAAAAAAAAACAAACCAAACTTAAAAGCTCAAGTGCGCCAGAGAAGATCGCTTAAGCCGCGCTGGTCGTCCGCAGAGATTTTTTTATTTTTATCTTTTCTAAATTTTCTTCTCAGATTTATGAAAATCGACCGTGATTGGCCGATAAACACGGTAAAGTGCTCTACGCAACGAGGGCTTACGCTGCGAGTACCAAAAACACGATTTCACCGAGAATTCAGCGTGAACATTAAAACCCAAATTTTGGGCTTTTCTCGCATCTACGCTTATTCTGCTGGTCCTGCGCTTCTGACCAAGAGGTAAAGTGCTCTACGAAAAGAGAGCTACGCGTGGACACCAAAATCTTGGCTTTTCACAAACTCGAAGAGGTAGGAAATTTTCCATTTGTGTTATTTCAAGCCTAAAGACTATATGAATGGCTCAAATATTCTTATAGCCATAAATTCAGTCCCAAAATTTTTAGACCGAGTTTAGAATTTTTGTGGAAATTTTGGGACTATTTTCTGACAAATCGTTGAATTTCTCGACTGCTGACGCTGCTTAAAATTTCGTGGATTTTATTCAGACAGCTTTCCCGACATAATTTTCAGAATAGCTTTCGGGTGTTTTTAGACTATATGGAAAGTCCCTTTAGTCTAGAATCTAGCCATATGTCTCGTGGAATGGCATTCGGGGGCCCACATATTTTCCGAAAAATTTTAATCAGAGCACCAAGTGTGCAAATTGCTTGGTTGTGTCAGTGGGACGTAGTGATCTAATACATCGAAAAGGTAGCTAAAAGCAAAGGGAAAGTTGTGGAATTGTGCTCAAGTTTTTTAGCAAAGAGGTGAGTGTTCTAAACTCATTTTCCAAATACTAGTGTATTATTATTATTATTATAAACTGTTTTGCACTGATATTTCATGGTTTTGAGTTCAAACCATCTTTCAAGCAAGCAAGTAAGTAAATGGTTTTTGAATAATTAAACCATTTTTTAAGCAAGCAAGCAAATGGTTTTGAGTTAAACCATTTTTGAAAAGTAAGTAAATGGTTTCTAAATTGTAAACCATCTTTCAAGCAAGCAAGTAAGTAAATGGTTTTTGAATAATTAAACCATTTTTCGCTAAAGCAAATGGTTTTAAATTGTAAAACCATTTTTCAAAGAGCAAGCAAGCAAGCAAAGAATGTTCGTGAGGCCAGGCCTTCCCAGTTCTAAGCAGGAAAACCTATTGGGTATTCCGCACGTTACCTGGTGTTAGGATTCATACACGCATTTTGGCCATTTCGCCTACAAACTTAGACATACATCATGCATTTAAAGGAGACCGTGGGCACGTGATTGTGAGATATAAGGTTATGAGCTCTAACTACATACGGTGGGATGGCGACCCGTAGTCAATTCCCACCATATTCACCGAAAAAGGTGATGCGGACACGTGTCCTTCCACCGACACCTGGGCCGCCTGTGCTTCCGTTCACTAGGTACAAGAACAAAATAGCTCCAAAGGGTTGATGTTTTATAAGCATAATATACGCTTGAAAATCAACCATCGTTCCCCTGGCCGCCTGTGCTTCCTGAGAGTTTTAGCAAACGGTCGAGCCAAGCTCCCGCTTAGATTTCAAAACGATCGGTCGAGCCCAGGCCCCGTGGATTTTAAAGAACCCGCTGAGCCCAGCCCCGCTTTATTTTCAAAGAATGCTGCTGAACCCAGTTCCCGTTTTTTATGAAAAAGTTTTGAGAAACTTTTAAAGAAATGTTTGTGAAAGGTTTTAAGAAACTTTTTCAAACAAGATAAAGAAAGCAAGCAAAAGAAATTTGAGAAGTTTTATAAACTTCTAAGCAAGCAAACAATAAGAGTTTTATGTTTTTAAAGAAAAGCAACAAGCAAGTAAAGAAAAGTTTTAGAAACTTTTAAAAGCAAGCAAATACAAAAGCAAGCAAGCAAAGAAAAGTTTTAGAAACTTGAAAAGCAAAGAAAAGCTTCTGGAAAATAATTGTAAAAGAAAGTTTTACAGTTTTGAGATGTTTTCCGGAAAAGCAAAACATTTTATAAAGCATACACTCACTGAGCTCGTTTAGCTCATTATTTTGTATTTTAAAAACTATTTTCCGTACGTACACTTATGCCGAGCAGATTAGGATTCTCCCCTTATTTATATCGCAGTTGTAATTAATGTTTGCGGTAAGGAAATACTTAACTTGTATACTGGAGCATATGTATGTACATAGAGTAGTTTTGTGAGAATGTGTTGGTATGTCAGTTGCCATATTTTGATATAGTAAAATTGGATGTATACAGATTTGAATTTGACTATGTGCAATGTTATAAGCGCTTCGAATTTTATAAAATCATAAGGTTAGAAAAGAAAAATTTTTATAGGAGGTTTTAGCAAGCAATATGGCTTCGCTTCATAGGAGTTTCTAGTCGTTAGAGGTAACGACTGGGATTTTCAGGAGTGGTTTCAAGACGCCCGCCACTAGAAGGTGGGGTGTGTCAAGGTGGCACGTGAGCGTGCTGTATACACAACCTAGGACATGAGGAGAGATGATACCACGCAAGGTGGTATCAGAGCATAAGTATTGGCAACCATGCATGTTTAAGTTCAAAGTACATACATATCAAGTGATTCAATAGTTGAGTTTTGGTAAATACAACACTATGTCAGGAAGAGGACGTAGAGGTCGTCCTAGGAGAGTATCTCCAGCCGGTTTCGAGCCGTCCCGCACTGTGAGATGAGCACGAGTTGGTTCCACTACCATCTATGAATCATCACCTCCAAAGAACAGTCACGTCGATCTCATCTGGGCCACCTTTAGGGAGCTCATGCCGTGGATTGTTTACGCAGAGCAGGTGGCACAGATTGTAATAGGGATAGTAGTCAGTAGCGACGCGTCAAAGAATGCGAACCTCCACCGCCACCTAGAGGTTATGGGAAGAACCAGTCACTGCAGAGAGTACAAAAGCTGGGCGCCAAGCCATATGATGGCAGTGGTGATCCAGAAGCAGCCTGGTTATGGCTAGATAGAGTAAACAAAGTATATGGAGTTATGGGTCGCGACCCGGATGAGCAAAGAGTTCATTTTCCGCCTTCCTAATGGAAGACAGATGATCGATGGGATGCTTTGTGGTGCGGGAGGTATCCTGATGGCATATCATGGGACCAATTCCAGCAAGAGTTTACTGACAGATTCTTTCCTCAGAGCCATAAAGATTCAAAATTGAAAAGAAGTTCTCGGAACTAGTTAGATTGGTTCCTCATATTCGTATGAAGTTCTAAAGTGTAAAAGGTTTTTATCGTGACTACAAAGACCGACCAGTGCATTTGTCGGCAGTTCCTCGTAATAGATTCGGGGACATAGCTGAGGCCGCTCCGAGAGCTGGAGCAAAGCACTACAAAATTTTGTATCGAGTAGGCAAGAAAGGAAGAGGAGTGCACTGCACTTCCCAACAAAGCCTGTGACAAGACAGCCAGTAAAGAAAAGCAAGAGCGCAGGTTATGGGAGGCCGAGTGCAGGTCGAGCAATATCTCTAGTCGGGATCAAATGAGGCCCCAAATAAGCAGCGCGGGCACCCAAAGTATTCCTCCTGTATGTCATATATGTCAGAAACGACATCATGGGGAGTGTAAGAGATCTGGAAGATGCAGGCTCTTGCATCAGGGCTGTGAAGGCCATATTTCATTAGGGGAGTGTCCTCACCGATTGGTGCAAAAACATCAAGAGGCGGCCTAAATTTCCACCCTACACCGTAGACGAGATACATAAGTCTTCAGTGGAGAGGTTTCCTGCCAGAGGGGCCAACACAAACAAGCAGTATAGGTGGCCGTGGTAGAGGCAGAGGCAGTGCCCCAGGGATACAGACAGAGTCCCGCACCTCGTGCTAGGAGTATATATTGCTCACCAAGAAGATGCGCATGCCCGTACGTGGTCACCGGTATTATTTCTATCCTTGATCATGATGCATATACATTAGTGGACCCGTGAGCTACGCATTCATTTTAATTCAAGCATTTCTTAGATCGCCTGCATAGAGATCAAACATTAGGAGGGTCGTATGAGAGTTTCCCTTCCAAATTGAGATCCGTTATTCTCGCATGCAGTAGTCGAGATAGTAGAGTACTCGACGAGGGACAGGAGTTCCAAGCGGATCTTGTAGCTTTAGATATGAGGGACTTCGATGTGGTTCTCGGTATGGATTGGCTGTCTTGCCATAGAGCCACGTTAGATTGTTATAAAAAGGAAGTAAAGCTGAATAGACCAGGGAAATTGGAGGTAAAGTTCAGAGGATTACGTAAAGAGTTATCTTCCTGTATGATCTCCGCCATGACAGCATAGAGAATGCTGCGTAAAAGATATCAGGGTTATCTAGCTTATGTGGTGGAGACAGGGAAGGAGGGGACTCTGTTGGATGAGATTCCAGTTGTTAGAGAGTTCCCATGTATTCCCAGATGATATTGCAGGATTACCTCCAAATCGAGAGGTGGAGTTCACCATTGATTTGATCCCGTGGATCGAGCTCATTTCATTCTCCTTATAGGAGTGGTTCTCGCAGAGCCGAGAGGAGCCAAGGCTCGGGGCTAAGACTGTTAAGTAAGGATTCATTTGACCAAGCATATCCCCAATGGGAGCTCCATTTCTTCAGGAAAAGAAAGATGGGAGTTTGCACTGTGGTATAGATTAAGGTGCAACAACAAAGCTACTATCCGCAATCGCATCCACTCCCTAGATCGATGAGTTATTCGACGCCCCAGGTCCCGAGTACTCCAAGATAGACGGAGGTCGGGCACACGGCCGAGGGTGCGGTGGAGGGTGATGTTCCTAAGATTGCATTCGTGACACCCTACGACATTATGAGTTTCTCGTGATGCCGCTTGGCTCGACTAATGCTCGCTAGCCGCTTATGGATTTGATGAACCTGCATTCCAACCAGATTTGGATAGGTTCGCTATAGTCTTTATCGATGATATCCTAAAGGTATTCGTAGTTCGTAGGAACATTCGTGAGCATTCTGAGGATTGTGTTGCACCCTGGCGGAAAGATACTTGTATGCCAAGTCGGGTATGTCATGGCTCGACAAGGTGTACCCTAGGTCATGTCATTTCAGCTGATGGGGTGAGTGTGGATCCCCGTGAAATGTATAAAGTGGGTAAATTAGAAACCACCAAAGAATGTGCGTCAGAGGTCTAAGCTTCCTTGTCGAAGGGTGATATTACAGGAAGTTTGTTGAGGGGTTCTCCAAGATAGCAGCCCCACTGACCAAGCTGACAAGGAAAGATGTCAAGTATGATTGGGTGGATGCCTGCCAGCAGAGTTTCGAGGAGTTGAAGGGTAGATTGACTTCAGCTCCAGTTCTAGCTTTACCCAATGGGAGCATGGGCTCAGGGTTTACAAGTGATGCTCTGTGCAAGGCCTTGGTTGTGTTTTTGATGCAGAATGATAGGGTGATTGCATAAGCTCTAGACAACAAAGAAGCATGAGGAGAATTACTCTACACATGACTTTAGAGCTCATTTAGTTGTTTGCTCAAGATATGGAGACATTACTTATATGGTGTTCCTCGCGGTGATCTTTGGCTGCATCATAAGAGCTCTCAATATATTTTCACCCGTAGTTATTAAACCCGAGGCAAAGAAGATGGCTTCTGAGTTGATTAAGGACTACGATCGTACTATTGGGTACCATCCGTGTGGAAAGCTAATGTCGTAGCGTATGCCTCGAGTAAAGCACAAAGAGTTCTTTGTCTCACATGAGATCGATTATCTTCCACTCGTTGGTGGATCTCGGAGCATTAGGGTGATATTGAGATTGAGGGATTCAGATCTTGTTGGCCACGTTTCATAAAAGATCGCTTTTCTAGTGGACCCGTATTCAGTAGGGCGCCACCGGATCCACAAATGATTAAGCTAAGGAAGAGATAGAAAAAGGAAAGAAAGCTGGAGTTTCGGGACAGAGATGATGGTATGATAAATAAAGGACAGAGAATGTGTGCGAGTATATGAAATAAGAGAGACATTATGGAAATTAAGCACATTCATCCGCGCATGCTATGCATCCGTGTAGTACCAAGATGTAATCGAACTTTGAAAGAACATTATCGTGGAATGAGATGAAGAAAGAAATTCGCGAAGCCTCGCTTCTAGGTGCCTAACCCGTTGGGCAGTGAAGGCGTAGGCATCGTGAGGCCCGTGGGGTATAGCGCTTACTCCCTATTCCAAGGTGGAAATGGGAAAAGATCATCAGAACAGTCTTCCACGGACTCGCAGAAAACATGATGCCATATGGGTGATAGTTGATCGACGACTAAGTCTGCTCATTTTCTCGCTAATGTCAAGATTCTTTGGAAAAGTCAGTCTAATCGTATGTGGACGAGATGTTGAGACTTCATGGGGTTCCACTTCGGGCGTTTCAGATCGAGAACCCGTGTTCACATCCGTGTTTTAGCCTAGTTTGCAAACAAATTTTAAGTATCACTACCAAGACATTTCATCCTCTCGACGATGGCCACGTGAGAGAACTATTCGGGACAAGCAGGATATACGAGCTTGTGTGCCGGAATTGGAAGGATGTTTGATATACCACTTAGCACTAATGGAGTTTGCCTACAACAATAGCTATCAAGCCAGTATAGATATGGCTCCATTTGAGGCGTTGTATGGTAGGAAATGTAGAACTCCACTGTGCTGGGATGAGGTTGGTATGAGAAGACTAGTAGGCCCTGAACTAGTACAGATCACTTCAGAGAAAGTGAAAGTTGTTCGTGATAACTTGAAGATAGCAAGAGATAGACATAAAAGTTATGCGGACAACCGTCGTAGAGACTTGCAATTCGAGATAGGTGACCAAGTCTTTTTGAAGATTTCACCTTGGAAAGGTGTGTTGAGATTTGGGAAACGAGGGAAGCTTAGTCCGAGATATATAGGACCTTATGAGATTATGAGCAAAGTAGGGCCAGTAGCTTACAAGTTGAAGTTACCCCCAGAGTTATCAAGGATTCATGATACATTCCATGTATCGATGTTGAGGAAATATATCCCGGATCCTTCATGTATTGAGAGAGCAGCCATGCGCTTAAAAGAGGGGATTTGACTGAGGAGGAGATACTCCGCAGATTTGAATTCATACAAGGAACAGGTCGAAGCAAAGTGGACATTAGTTAAAGTCTTATGGAAGAATCATGAGAGGGAGGCGCAGTTTACTTAGGAGCAGGTCAGATAAGGCCATATCAAGATTCTCACTTATTTTCCTGATGATTTTCCTTTCCTTTCTTTTCGAGTTTAGTTTATTCATTTCGAGGACGAAATACCCTAAGGAGGAGGATTTTGTAACACCCCGTCTGAGAGAGTACAAGGATACATGAGACTCGTAGGGGTGTATAAGAGTACCAAGTGTCACATTTAGTATTTTGAGACTAAAGTAGAAATGAAAGTTTATGGAACCCTAATTTGTGGTATTAAACCAAGGGTACAATGGTCATTACAAAAAGGATATGGAAATCATAATCAAGGTAGATGGGCCACAATACAATTTCAAAAGAATTGCAAGTCATTTAAATGCTTGAGGACAAATTTACAATTAAGGAAAGTTGAGGGGGGTGAAAGTATAATTAAGGGAAGTTTAAATAGTAAATAATAATGAATTGCCGTAATTTTTTCAGCAGTTCGAAATTCTTCTAGATCTCTGATGACGAAACGGATCAAGGCTGCTAAGTTCGGTCTCACGAATTCAAGAACTCCAGAAAAGTTTCGCTTAATTCCGAGACAATGAATATTTTACTTCACTTGTGCGATGGGTTTAGAGGAAATGAAAAACTGAATTTCAGGAAAAATTCGAAAATGGCAAATACTTAAAAGAATATTCAATTAGGATAAATAAATTCAAAACCGACAAAATAATTTGTTTGGGTCAAACGACTAAGAAGTGGAATAAATGGACACGTGGGTCCCACTTGATAAAAAACAAACCAAACTTAAAAGTTTGCAGCAGGAGAAGACGGATGAAGCTGCGCTACCGTCCGTGAGAGAGACTTTTTTTTTATTTTTATCTTTCAATTTTCTTTCGCATTTATGAAAAATCGACCGTTTGATTGGCCTAGATAAACACGAAAAGTGCTCTACGCAACGAGGGCTACGCGTGAGTACCAAAAACACAGGATTTCACCGAGAATTCAGGTAAATATGTGAAAAACCCAAATTTTTAGTTTTTCTCAGATCTACGCTATTCTAGTGGTCTCGCGCTTCGACCAAGAGGGTAAAGTGCTCTTACGAAAAGAGAGCTACGCTGCGGACACCAAAAATCTTGGCTTTTCGTCAAACCTCAAGAGGTAGGAAATTCTCTCCTACTTGTGTTATTTCGTCTTCAAAGACTATATAATGGCTTGAAATATTCTTTTATAAAAGTTACAAATTCAATTCCAAAATTTTTAGAGATCCAGTTTAGGAATTTTTAGAAATTTTGGGACCATTTTCTGACAGCCCCGGTTGAATTTCGACTGCTTTCTGACAGCTGGGCTAAAATTTCAGATTTTATTCGCACAGCCCTGACATAATTTTCGTAAATGTTTTCTGTGTTTAGACTATATGAAAGTCCCTTTAGTCTGAATTCAGCCATATGCCCGTGAATGGCAATTGGGCCCACATATTTTTAAATTTTAATTGTAGCACCAAGTGTGCAAATTGGTTGTCTTGACGTGTGTGATCATACATCGGGTGTGGGCTAAGAAGCGAGGCGGGAAAGTTATTAGATTGTGCTTTCGAGTTTAGCAAACAAAGAGGTGAGTGTTCTAAACTCATTTTCCAAATACTAGTGTATTATTATTATTATAAAGCTGTTTGCGATATTTCATGGTTTTGAGTTCAAACCATCTTTCAAGCAAGCAAGTAAGTAAATGGTTTTTGAATAATTAAACCATTTTTCAAGCAAACAAGCAAATGGTTTTGAGTTAAACCATTTTTGAAAAGTAAGTAAATGGTTTCTAAATTGTAAACCATCTTTCAAGCAAGCAAGTAAGTAAATGGTTTTTGAATAATTAAACCATTTTCAAGCAAGTAAATGGTTTTAAATTGTAAAACCATTTTCAAAAGCGGCAAACAAGCGACAAGAATGTTTGTGAAAAATAGGCCTTCCCCAGTTCTAAGCGGAAAGCCCAGGTCGAGAGGTATTAAAATGCGTGATGGTGTTAGGATCTCATACATGCATTTAGTTTTGCACGGTCGGCAAACTTAGGACATACATCATGCATTTAAAGGAAGGCCAGAGTGGCACGTGCGGGGAGTATATAAGGTTATGAGCTCCTAACTACATATGGTGATGGCGACCAGTCAATTCACCATATTCCAGGAAAAAAGGTGATGCGGACAGGTCCTTCCAGGCCACGGTCGCCCAGGCTTAGTGTTCACTAAGTCTGATATAGTAAAAATAGGCCTCCGGTGGTTGATGTTTTATAAGCATAATATACGGTTTGAAAAATCAGCCATTGGTTCCGGTCGCAGGAGCTTAGGAGAGTTTTAAAGCGAAGCAGTTTTGGCCAAACTCGTTTAGATTTCTAAAGCTTGATCGGTTGAGGCAGACTCCGATGGAAGTTTTAAAGCAAGCGGTTGAGCCGGGCTCAGTTTTATTTTCAAGAATGCGGTTGAACCAGGGCTCCAGTTTTTATGAAAAAGTTTTGAGAAACTTTTAAAAACAAAATGTTTGTGAAAGGTTTTAGAAACTTTTCAAACAAGATAAAGAAAACAAACAAAAGAAATTTGAAGTTTATAAACTACAAACGAAATAAGCAATAAGAGTTTTATAAGCTTTAAAGAAAAGCAAAACAACGACAAGTGAAAAGTTTAAAAACTTTAAAAAAAAAAAAAAAAAAAAAAAAAAAAAAAAAAAAAAAAAAAAAAAAAAAAAAAAAAAAAAAAAAAAAAAAAAAAAAAAAAAAAAAAAAAAAAAAAAAAAAAAAAATTTTTTTAAAAGCAAGCAAATACAAAAAAGCAAACAACCGAAAGAAAAGTTTTAGAAACTTGAAAACAAAAGAAAGAAAGCACGGAAAATAATTGTAAAAGAAAGAAAGTTTTCTTTGAGTTTTGAGAGATGTTTAGGAAAATAAAACATTTATAAACATACACTCTTTGAGACTCGTTTAGCTCATTATTTTGTATTTAAAGCATTTTCAGAATTACGAGACACTCAGGATTTGGAGCGATTAGGATTCTCCTGACATTTATATCAATGCTGTAATTAAGAATATTGTGTAAGGAAATACTTTGAACTTGTATCTTTAGACATATGTATGTACATAGAGTAGTTTTGTGAGAGTGTGTTGGTATCTTTTGGTTGCCATATTTTGGATATAGTGTAAATTGGATGTATCTGGTTGGAGATTTGATGTGCGATCGGTTTATCTTTGCCGAAATTTTATAAAATCATAAGGTTAGAAAGAAAAATTTTTTATAGGAGGTTTTAGCAAGCGATATGAAGCCGCTTCATAGGAGTTTCTAGTCGTTAGAGGTAGCAGTGGGGGATTCTAGTGGAGTGGCGCGCGTGCAGCTAGGGGGTGAGGGTGTGTCAACTTGAGGAGAGATTTGGAATTTTAGGTGGGGATCAGGTATTTATGAGGATATCACCCTGGGAAAGGGTGTTGATATTCGGAAAGAAAGGGAAGTTAAGTCCTATCTATATGGGACTTTATGAAATTATGAAAATAATTGGAGAAGTAGCGTCTTGGTTGAGGTTGCCACAGATTGGCGAATACATGACATATTTTACATTTCTATGCTTCGAAAGTGACCAGATTCTTCACATGTGTTAAAGATCAATCGGTTGAATTGAAGAAGATTTGTGATATGAAGAAAAACCCAGGTTCAAATTGTTGTCAGAAATGATTAGGTTCTTTGAAACAAGTGATTCCTTTAGTAAGGTGTTTGTGGATGAATCAGTACGGAGGAAGTAACATGAGAATTTAAATTCAGACGAGAAATTTTATAAGGAAGGAATTGATTATGAAACTAACCTTATTAGATATTATAATAGTAGTTATTGAACTGATTTGAGGGTCTAATGATAGAAGCGAGGTGGATTAGAATTTAGAATGCTGCGGACATCATTTGGGCATGAAGTGAAAATTACCGAAAATTATGGCAAGTTGCCCCTAATGAATAGTGATTTTTTCTTATTTTATCAGGATGGAGGGGGTTGCAAAGGGATTTTGAAAATTTCCAGTTCTATGACTTTGAACTGATATTTAGAATAATGGGAGATTTAAGTGAATAGTGATTTTAGTTTGAAATTTGGAGCTGTGGCCCGAAATTTTTAGTGAGCGAAAATGAGGTCTAGAATGGAAATCATAAAGACTAACGAAACTGAAATAAAGTGAAGCGGAGTCCGTTTGGATAGTTTCCATGTAATCCGAACGTAATTCGGGTAATAATACGCTATTGTCCGGATTACCGATTTTAATGATTTCAATCCGTTTGTTGATTTGAGCACAAAAATTCATGAGATTTGATTAAAATATTCTGTCAAATTTAAATATAGGCGACCATAGAATATTTTGACATATAATGGAAATATAAAAACAATAAAAATGAAACTGAGATAAAATGCTGCTATAATGGAGATATTTAATTGTACTATTAATCAAAATCTTTCTTAATGGCTAAAAGTTATGATTTAAATAATGGGTAAATGACTTGATCTCATGGGAATGGACCAATGAGAAGCTTGGATAAAAGAAGTAATTCACTTTAAACCAGCCAATGATATTTTTTTACTTAAGGGCACTTTTGGAATAATATTTTAAAGTCTAAAATTTAGAGTTTAAGTGCTCAAAGAAGGATCACGTATAGGAGGAGAGGGAAAGAAAGGAAAAAGAAAGAAAGGGAAGAAAGGAGAAAGAGGAGGAGAAAGGGTAGAGACAAAGTGGTAGAGGTGAATTTTATTCTCTTTCAAGCTTCAAGTGAGCTCCAAGTGAATCAAGGAAAGAGAAGACAAGGAAACCAAGAAACAAGTAAGTTTTTCATGGTGGGAAAGTTGGATTTTATGTTTTCATGCCTAATGATTTGATTTTCTTGTATGGATGTTAAATTAGTGGCATTTAGGGTTGAATGATGATGATTTTGAGATAAATTAGAGAAAGCCATGTGGATTAGATTAGGAGTTTTTTGATAAATCAAGTGAATGAATGGTTAGGGTTTGATGTGAACTTTTTGTGTGATATGTTGAAATGGGTATAATGCATCGATTTAAGTGTTTGAGTGAAAGAAAAAAATGGAAGAGAAACCTGAATTTGGTAAATTTTTTGAATGTTGATCTCAGTACAGGAAATGTCCTGTTTTTCTGTTTTGACCAGTTTTATTTTAGCCATAACTTGCTCATTTCAGATCGAATTGAGTGATTCAAATTCTGGGTAAAATAGACTTCTAGGGAAAATTTATCCTGAAGTAAGTTCATACAAATTGTAAACCCAAAGTTCCCAGAAAATGGTTCAAGATTAATTTATGCAGTCTGTTCTGTAAACTGAGTTATTTGTTATTGCAAGATTGTGTTATATGGTTGAGGGCTTTAGAGACGGAATTATGTAAATTGAAAAATTTAAAGAGATGTTATTTGATATATCAAAGAACTGATCTGGAGAGTTTCATAAATTTTGAAGACCGTTTGAATAATTTTTAGATATTAAATTACGCACTAGAGGTATGGTTGGAAAAAGGTTGGCGAATGAATGAGTTTAGTGCTTAAGGTAATTTCATTTGGCTAAATGAATGTGTATGAGTGGATTGAAATGGAAGTTATGATTAATGTATAGTTGTGGTTTTCTTGAAAAGGTGAAAAGGACTGTCGGACGGGGAAAGCGGGGTCGACCCAGGGAAGCAAGCGGGATTGAGGCGGTGAAGCGTAGTGAAATATTTTGAGAATTTAGTTTTTAAAAGTGATGGTTTTTAATGTTAAAGCGGAAAGTTTAATGTAAATTTTATGTAAATGTTAGGCATATGGAAATGTTTTATATTGCATTGTTTTATCATCAATGCATATATTATATGCGTAAATATGTATGCATATGTTAAGGTATTATGAAAGTTTAAAAATGTTTAAAGTATGCATATGTGTTTTAATGATAAAGTAAAAAGGATTTAAATGTATTTATAAATGTATTTTGAAGAAATGTTTTCTTGATGGTTACCCTGAAGCTTGTAGTATGTGATATCGGCGAAGTACTTTAAGCGTGTAAGGATTAAGAGGGTAAAGTTATAGGTTCTTAGCGAGGAGGAAATAGGTTAATGCAGAGAGTAATATCCTTACCGTGATAAAATTACTATGGCGGAACCCTATGCAAGCGTGAGTTTCTCCCGCGTAGTGGTTATGGCCCGGAATGTATTTGTCCCTCACCGTCGAGTGCAGAGCGTTAGGTGTGTTTATTCCTTTGGGTTCCATCGGAAAGAATGAAAGAAAGAAATAAAAGAAAGAAAGAAAAGTTTAAGGCATAAATGCTTAAAGCATAAAATGGATTTTAAATGCATAAGTATTTATGGAAAGAAAGTTTAAGGCATAAATTCTTAAAGCATAAATGGATTTTAAATGCATAAGTATTTATGGAAGAAAGTTTAAGGCATAAATTCTTAAAGCATAAATGGATTTTAAATGCATAAGTATTTATTGAAGAAAGTTTAAGGTATAAATGTTTTAAAGCATAAAAATGATTTTAATGGTATAAGTATTTATGGAAAGAGAAGTTTAAGGCATAAATGTTTAATGTATAAATGGATTTTAATTGTATAAAAGTATGTATTATTTTGATATGTCTTGAAAATGTTATATAAAATAATGTACACTCACTTGAGCTCGTTTAGCTCACTCTTTTCTATGTTTCAGCAAATATTTTCGGGACTGAAGGCAGGTGCATCGGTAGAGTACCCTCACGTGCGGTGAGGTCGAGCTATCGAGGAGGCGGCAACGTGGCTTGCATTGAAAATAATTTGCATATTGTATATGTAGATATTTTGGGCATGTTTTGATAAAATTATGCATGGAATTGAAGAAAGGTTTAAATGTTTTGATGATTTGAAAATAAATGTATATATATGTATATTGTGTTTGATTGGGTTGTGGACGAGAACCTAATATGGAAGTTGAGGCATTGAAGTTTAGTGTTTTAAATGTTTTCATCAGGTTTAGTAAATTTGGGAAAGTCGAGCAGGGAGGAAACTCGGCCGATTTTCTGAAAAAATCTAAGTGTTGGAAAGAAAAGAAAAAGAAATTGTTTTTAGCACTTAGCTAGCATTATTTTTAAAAAGATATGTGAAATTGTAAGGAGTTCGCTCCACGGATTTTAATTTATGGTTTAAGGAAAAGTTTCTATATGTTGGAGTCTTGGGAGGTCCCCTCGGGTTCATGAGGTTAATCGGGTCGGGATCGCTCAAGTCTAAGGCTTAAGGTCCTTGGGAAGCATCCTTGCTGCCAAGCCCAGGCTAGTAGCTCGAGTTGGTATGAGATGCTCCCTGCTGCTCAGAAATGTGTTGACCGAGTTGAATCCTTGCGGAGGCGAAGAAACCTTGTGAGCAGGGGATATCCTAGTGAGTGGGGAGGAACCATCTAAGGACACAGGGGGTGACGATGGGCTCCACACAACGGGTAGGCCAGGGTGGGGACCTCCACGGCTTCAATTAGGTATGCCAGATGGTGGATAAAATAAAAATTTGTTTCAAATATCACAAATTTTAATAATGTCAAATTTTGTAACATCGTAGCATGATATAAATTATTTATTCTAATTTTATTATTTTTATGACTATATAGTCGTACAAATTATACATACAATTTAAAATATTGAAATATCAAATTTTCAAAAAATTAAAAAAAAACAATTACACAAATAGCACTACATATATTAATAATAAAGTTCCAAATAGTTTATAATATTTTCAAACATTAGAATATTTTGAAATAGTTTCTAATACAAATTAAAAAATATAAAAATGAATTTTTAAAAAAATAGATACTCCAGTCCACAAAATGGTCACAAGTGGTTAGAAAATTGTGGCGGAATTGTGTTCCGTCACTATTTTGTGACGAATAAAGTCGTCACAAAGTTATGATGGTTATAATTCCGTCACAAATTTGTAACCGTGTGACAAACGATATTAAAAAATTCATTTTGTATTTTGAAAATTGTTACTATTATAAATTTAAAAATTTTAAAAAGAATATATTATTAAGAGGTCAAGATTGATTCAACAACTTATAGGAATAGTTCGTACTTTAGTAAACATAATCGAGCTATTTCGAATATAGTTTAACAGGTACTTCAATTAGCTATCTTAGATGGTGGATAAAATAAAAATTTATTTTCAAATATCACAAATTTTAATAATGTATGTCAAATTTTGTAACATCGTAGCATGATATAAATTATTATTCCTAATTTTATTATTTTTATGACTATATTGTCGTACAAAATTATACATACAATTTAAAATATTGAAATATCACAAATTTTCAAAAATTAAAAAAAAACAATTCCACAAAATAGCACTACATATATTAATAATAAAATTCCAAATAGTTTATAATATTTTCAAACATTAGAATATATTGAAATAGTTTCTAATGCAAATTAAAAAAATATAAAAATGAATTTTTTTAAAAAAAAAATAGATATCGGTCACAAAATGGTCACAAGTCGGTTAGAAAATTGTGACGGAATTGTGTTTAATCCTTATTTTGTGGAATAAAATCGTCTCAAAGTTGTGACCCGATTTATAGTCAGTCACAAATTTGTGGCCAGATTTGTGATGACAGTTATTAAAAAATTGTTTATATTTGAAATTAATTGTATTATAAAAATTTAAAATATTAAAAAAAAGAATATTATTAAGAGTCCAAGATTGATTCAACAACATAGGAATAGTTAATTACTTTTAGTAAGCATAATCTGAGCCTATTTCGAATATATAGTTTAACAAATTTAGCTAATTAGCTATGCCTAGATGGAGATAAAATGAAATTTATTTTCAAATATCACAAATTTTAATAATGTCAAATTTTGTAACATGTCGTAGCATGATATAAATTATTTGTTCTAATTTTATTATTTTTTTATGACTATATGATCGTACAAAATTATACATACAATTTAAAATATTGAAATATCACAAATTTTCAAAAAAATTAAAAAAAACAATTACAAAAATAGCACTACATATATTAATAATAAAGTTCCAAATACTTTATAATATTTTCAAACATTAGAATATTTAAAATAGTTTATCTAATTAAAAAATATAAAAAATGAATTTTTTTAAAAAAAATGATATCGGTCACAAAATGGTCTTTTAAGTCGGTTAGAGTGGCAGCGGGTGTGTTCCGTCACTATTTTGTGTGAATAAAAGTCCCGTCACAAAAGTTGTAAACAGTTATCATTAAAGTCACAAATTTGTGACCGATTGTAATGACGATTATTAAAAAAATCATTTTTATATTCGAAATAGTGTATTATAAAAATTTAAAAATATTAAAAAGAATATTGATAAGAGGTCAAGATTGATTCAACAACTTATAGGAATAGTTCGTACTTTAGTAAACATAATCGAGCTATTTCGAATATATAGTTTAACAAATTGCTTCAATTAGTTATGCCACGATGATGGATAAATAAAATTTTATTTTCAAATATCCTACAAATTTTAATAATGTCCATTTGTAACATCGTAGCATGATATAAATTATTTATTCTAAATTTTTATTATTTTTTATGACTATATGTCATTACAAAATTATACATACAATTTAAAATATTGAAATATCAATAATTTTCAAAAAATTAAAAAAACAATTACACAAAATAGCACTACATATATTAATAATAAAATTCAAATAGTTTATAATATTTTCAAACATTAGAATATTTTAAAAATAGTTTCTAATGCAAATTAAAAATATAAAAATGAATTTTTTTAAAAAAATGAATATCGGTCACAAAATGGTCTAAGTCGGTTAGAAAATTGTGGCGGGTGTGTTCCGTCACTATTTTGTGTGGAATAAAAATTCCGTCACAAAGTTGTATTGATTTATAATTAAATCACAAATTTGTGGCCGATTTGTAATGACGGAATAATGAAAAAATTCATTTTTATATTTGAAAATATTTATTATAAAAATTTAAAAATATTAAAAAAAGTATATTATTAAGGAGTCCAAAATTGATTCAACAACTTATAGGAATAGTTCGTACTTTAGTAAACATAATCGAGCCTATTTCGAATATATAGTTTAACAAATTGCTTCAATTAGCTATGCCCCCTAGATGGTGGATAGTAATTTATTTTCAATATCACAAATTTTAATAATGTGAATTTTGTAACATCGTAGCATAGTATAAATTATTAATTCTAATTTTATTATTTTTATGACTATATAGTCGTACAAAATTATACATACAATTTAAAATATTGAAATATCACAAATTTTCAAAAAAAATTAAAAAAAAAAACAATTACACAAAATAGCACTACATATTAATAATAAAATTCCAAATAGTTTATAATATTTTCAAACATTAGAATATTTTGAAAATAGTTTCTAATGCAAATTAAAAATATAAAAATGAATTTTTAAAAAAATAGATATCCGGTCACAAAATGAGTGTAGTCGGTTAGAAAATTGTGACGGAATTGTGTTTAGATATTTATTTACTGTGGAATAAAAGTCCGTCATGAAAGTTGTATTGATTTATCAATTCAGTCGCAAATTTGTGGCCAGATTTGTGACTGAGCAGATTATTGAAAAATTCATTTTATATTTGAAATAATTACAATATAAAATTTAAAAATATTAAAAAAGTATATTATTAAGGGTCAAGATTGATTCAACAACTTATAGGAATAGTTAGTACTTTAGTAAACATAATCGAGGCCTATTTGAGATATATAGTTTAACAAATTGCTTCAATTAGCTATACTTACAGATGGTGGACTAAAATAAAAATTTATTTTCAAATATCACAAATTTTAATAATGTCAAATTTTGTAACAACATGCATGATATAAATTATTTATTCTAATTTTATTATTTTTATGACATATAGTCTCGTACAAAATTACATACAATTTAAAATATTGAAATATCAAATTTTCAAAAAAAATTAAAAAAAAAAACAATTACACAAATAGCACTACATATATTAATAATAAAGTTCCAAATAATTTATAATATTTTCAAACATTAAGAATATTTTGAAATAGTTTCTAATACAAATTAAAAAATATAAAAATGAATTTTTTTAAAAAAAAGATATACGGTCACAAAATGGTCACAAGTCGGTTAGAAAATTGACGGAATTGTGTTTGTCACTATTTTGTGTGAATAAAAATTAAAATCACGAGTTCTAACAATAGATTTATAGTCAGAATCTGGAAATTTGTGGCCGTTTGTGACAGACAGTTATTAAAAATTCATTTTTACATATTTGAAATTAGTGTATTATAAAAATTTAAAAATATTAAAAAGAATATTATTAAAGGGAGTCCAAGATTGATTCAACAACATAGAGATAGTTCGTACTTTAGTAAACATAATCGAGCCTATTTGAATATATAGATTTAACAAATTGCTTCAATTAGCTATGCCTAGATGGTGGATAAAATAAAAATTTATTTTCAAATATCACAAATTTTAATAATGTCAAATTTTGTAACATCGTAGCATGATATAAATTATTTATTCTAATTTTATTATTTTTATGACTATATAGTCGTACAAATTATACATACAATTTAAAATATTGAAATATCACAATTTTCAAAAAAATTAAAAAAAAAACAATTACACAAATAGCACTACATATATTAATAATAGAGTTCCAAATCTTTATAATATTTTCAAACATTAGAATATTTTGAAATAGTTTCTAATACAAAGTAAAAAATATAAAAAAATGAATTTTTTTAAAAAAATAGATGCTCCGGTCACAAAATGGTCACAAGTCGGTTAGAAAATTGTGAAAGCTGGTGTAATTTAGTCACTATTTTGTGTGAATAAAAATTCCGTCTAAAGTTATGAAAGTTATAATTAGTCACAAATTTGTGGCTTAGATTTGTAATGACGATTATTAAAAATTCATTTTTATATTTGAAATAATTAATATTATAAAAATTTAAAATTTTAAAAAAGAATATTATTAAGGAGTCCAAGATTGATTCAACAACTTATAGGAATAGTTCGTACTTTAGTAAACATAATCGAGCCTGTTGAATATAGTTCCAACAAAATTCTTGATTAAGCATGCCTAGATGGTGGATAAAATAAAAATTTATTTTCAAATATCACAAATTTAATAATGTAAGAATTTTGTATTTATCAAATAACATGATATAAATTATTATTCTAATTTTATTATTTTTATGACTATATTATTGTAGTACAAAATTACATACATTAAATATTAAAATATCACAAAATTTCAAAAAAAAATTAAAAAAAAAAAAGAAACAATTCCACAAGCCTTTTTTCACATATATTAATAATAAAATTCAAATAGTTTATAATATTTTCAAACATTAGAATATATTGAAATAGTTTCTAATGCAAATTAAAAAAATATAAAATAGAATTTTTTAAAAAAAAAAAAATAGATATCGGTCACAAAATGGTCACAAGTCGGTTAGAAAATTGTGGCAGATTGTGTTTTGTCACTATTTTGTGTGGAATAAATTCCGTTCAAGTTGTGACCGATTATAATTCGTCCTGGAAATTTGTGGCCAGATTTGTAAACAGAGACAGGTTATTAAAAAATTCATTTTATATTTGAAATTAATT
This sequence comes from Tetrastigma voinierianum, assembly GCA_016808115.1. NCBI lineage: Eukaryota > Viridiplantae > Streptophyta > Magnoliopsida > Vitales > Vitaceae > Tetrastigma > Tetrastigma voinierianum. The sequence continues at coordinate 19,060 of JAEQBH010007812.1, read as the reverse complement.
GTATTATAAAAATTTAAAAATATTAAAAAAAATTAGAGTCCAAGATTGATTCAACAACTTATAGGAATAGTTCGTACTTTAGTAAACATAATCAGCCTATTTAGATATATGGTTTAACAAATTGCTTCAGTTAACGCTATGCCCTAGATGGTGGATAAAATAAAAATTTATTTTCAAATATCACAAATTTAATAATGTCAAATTTTGTAACATCGTAGCATGATATAAATTATTTATTCTAATTTTATTATTTTTTATGACTATATAGTCGTACAAAATTATACATACAATTTAAAATATTGAAATATCACAAATTTTCAAAAAATTAAAAAAACAATTACACAAAGCTAGCACTACATATATTAATAATAAAAGAAGTTCCAAATAGTTTATAATATTTTCAAACATTAGAATATTTTGAAATAGTTTCTAATACAAATTAAAAATATAAAAATATGAATTTTTTTAAAAAAAATAGATATCGGTCACAAAATGGTCACAAGTCGGTTGAAAATTGTAGCGGAATTGTGTTTAAGTGCTATTTTGTGACGTGAATAAAATCTCACAAAGTTGTGAAGGATTTATAATTCCGTCACAAATTTGCGACCGATTCATGATGCATGCTTATTAAAAAATTCATTTTTATATTTGAAATTAATTGTATTATAAAAATTTAAAAATTTTAAAAAAAGAATATTATTAAGGAGTCCAAGATTGATTCAACAACTTATAGGAATAGTTCGTACTTTAGTAAACATAATCGAGCCTATTTCGAATATATAGTTTAACAAACAGCCTAATTAGCTATGTCTCCGACGGTGATAAAATAAAATTTATTTCAAATATCACAAATTTTAATAATGTAAAATTTTGTAACATCATGGCATATAAATTATTTATTCTAATTTTTATTATTTTTATGACTATTATATTGTCGTACAAAATTATACATACAATTTAAAAATATTGAAATATCACAAATTTTCAAAAAAAATTAAAAAAAAACAATTCCACAAAATAGCACTACATATATTAATAAATAAAATTCCAAATAGTTATGACATTTTCAAACATTAGAATATATTGAAATGGTTTCTAATGCAAATTAAAAAATATAAAATGAATTTTTTTAAAAAAAAAATAGATATCGGTCACAGCACAAGTCTAAGAAAATTGTGACGAATCGTTTCGTTACTATTTTGTGACTCGCACAAAATCTGCCTCAAAGTTGTGACCGATGATATAATTCCGTCACAATTAGACCATTGTGGATGATAGCTTATTAAAAAATTCATTTTATACGAAATTAATCATATTATAAAAATTTAAAAATATTAAAAAAAGAATATTATTAAGGAGTCCAAGATTGATTCAACAACTTATAGAATGTTCAGACTTCTTTAGTAAACATAATCGAGCCTATTTCTAATATATAGTTTAACAAATTGTTTCAATTAGCTATGCCCCGATGGTGGATAAAATAAAATTTATTTTCAAATATCATTAAATTTTAATAATAACAATTTGTAACATCGTGAGCATGATATTATAAATTATTATTTTGTTTATTATTTTATGACTATATAGTCGTGACAAAATTATACATACAATTTAAAATATTTAAATATCACAAATTTTCAAAAAATTAAAAAAACAATTACACAAAATAGCACTACATATATTAATAATAAAGTTCCAAATAGTTTTATAATATTTTCAAACATTAGAATATTTTGAAATAGTTTTCAATACAAATTAAAAAATATAAAAATGAATTTTTTAAAAAAAATAGATATCGGTCATAGTCAATGGTCACAAGTTTAGAAAATTGTGACGGAATTGTGTTTCGCTTACCATTTTGTGACGGAATAAAAATTCACAAAGTTGTGAAGGATTTATAATTCCGCTACAAATTTGTGACCGATTTGTGATGCATGCTTATTAAAAATTCATTTTTATATTTGAAATTAATTGTATTATAAAAATTTAAAATTTTAAAAAGAATATTATTAAGGAGTCCAAGATTGATCTAACAACTTTTATAGGAATAGTTCGGATTTAGCAAAACATAATCATCTATTTCGAATATATAGTTTAACAAATTGCTTCACTAGCTATGCCTCGATGGTGGATAAAATAAAATTTATTTTCAAATATCACAAATTTTAATAATGTAAAATTTTGTAACATCGTAGCATGATATAAATGGCTTATTTAATTTTTATTATTTTTTATGACTATATTGTCGCATAAAATTATACATACAATTTAAAATATTGAAATATCATTAAATTTTCAAAAAATTAAAAAAAAACAATTCCACAAAATAGCACTACATATATTAATAATAAAATTCCAAATAGTTTATAATATTTTCAAACATTAAATATATTGAATAGTTTCTAATGCAAATTAAAAATATAAAATGAATTTTTTTAAAAAAATAGATATCGGTTTCCATAAAATATCACAAGTCTAAAATTCGCGACGGACTGCGTTGTCATCATTTTGTGATCTGAATAAAAATTCCGCCTCAAAGTTGTGACCGATGATATAATCCACAAATTTAGACCGATTTGTGACAGATAGCTATTAAAAAATTCATTTTATATTTGAAATTAATTGTATTATAAAATTTAAAATATTAAAAGAATATTATTAAGGAGTCCAAGATTGATTCAACAACTTATAGAATAGTTCGTGACTTTAGTAAAACATAATCGAGCCTATTTCAATATATAGTTTAACAAATCGCCTTAATTAGCCTATGCCTGACAAGGATAAAAAAAATAAAAATTTATTTTCAAATATCACAAATTTTAATAATGTCAAATTTGTAACATCGTAGCATGATATAAATTATTTATTCTAATTTTTATTATTTTTATGACTATATAGTCGCATAAAATTATAAGGTATACAATTTAAAATATTGAAATATCACAAATTTTCAAAAAAATTAAAAAAAACAATTACACAAAATAGCACTACATATATTAATACGTTCCAAATATCTTTTATAATATTTTCAAACATTAGAATATTTTGAAATAGTTTCTAATACAAATTAAAAATATAAAAATGAATTTTTTAAAAAATAGATATCGGTCACAAAATGGTCACAAGTCGGTTAGAAAATTCAGACGGAATTGTAAGCTCGGCACTATTTTGTGACGGAATAAAAATTCACACAAAGTTGTGATGGATTGAGGTTTCCGCCACAAATTTGTGACCGATTTGAGACAGACGCTATTAAAAATTCATTTTTATATTTGAAATTAATTGTATTATAAAAATTTAAAATTTTAAAAAAAAGAATATTATTAAGGAGTCCAAGATTGATTCAACAATCCTATAGAATAGTTCGTGACTTTAGTAAACATAATCGAGCCTATTTCAATATATAGTTTGAACAAATTGCTTCAATTAGCTATGCCCGATGGTGGATAAAATAAAAATTTATTTTCAAATATCACAAATTTTAATAATGTGTCAAATTTTGTAACATCGTAGCATGATATAAATTATTTATTCTTAATTTTTATTATTTTTTATGACTATATTGTCGCATAAAATTATACATAACAATTTAAAATATTGAAATATCACAAATTTTCAAAAAAAATTAAAAAACAATTCCACAAAATAGCACTTACATATATATTAATAATAAATTTCCAAATAGTTTATAATATTTTCAAACTTTAGAATATATTGAAATAGTTTCTAATGCAAATTAAAAAATATAAAATGAATTTTTAAAAAAAAATAGATATTTAATATAAATGGTCACAAGTTTTGCTAGAAAATTGTGACGGAATTGTGTTTCGTTACTATTTTGTGACGGAATAAAAATTCCGTCTCCCAAAGCTGTGACCGATGAGGGACTCCGCCAAATTTGTGACTACTAGACAGACAAGAGTTGAAAAATTCATTTTTATATTTGAAATTAATTGTATTATAAAAATTTAAAAAATATTAAAAAAAGAATATTAAGGAGTCCAAGATTGATTCAACAACTTGTGAATAGTTCAGACTTTTTTAGTAAATATAATCGGTTTGTTTCGAATATATAGTTTAACAAATTGTTTAATTAGCTATGCCCGATGGTGGATAAAATAAAATTTATTTTCAAATATCACAAATTTAATAATGTCAAATTTTTGTAACATCGTAGCATGATATAAAATTATTTATTCTAATTTTTATTATTTTATGACTATAGTCAGATAAAAATTATACATACAATTTAAATATTGAAATATCACAAATTTTCAAAAAATTAAAAAAAAAAAAAACAATTACACAAAATAGCACTACATATATTAATAATAGTTCCAAATAGCTTATAATATTTTCAACATTAGAATATTTTGAAATAGTTTCTAATACAAATTAAAATATAAAAAATGAATTTTAAAAATAGATATCGGTCACAAAATTTACTACAAGTTTGCGAAAATTGTGACGGAATTGTGTTTCGCTACTATTTTGTGACGGAATAAAATTCCGCCACAAAGTTGTGAAGGATTTATAATTCACACAAATTCAGACCGATTTGTGACGTATGGCTATTAAAAAAATTCATTTTTATATTTGAAATTAATTGTATTATAAAAATTTAAAAATTTTAAAAGAATATTAAGGAGTCCAGATTGATCTAACAACTTATAGGAATAGTTCGTACTTTAGTAAACATAATCGAGCCATTTCAATATATAGTTTAACAAATTGCTTCAATTAGCTATGCCCCGACGGTGGATAAAATAAAATTTATTTTCAAATATCACAAATTTTAATAATGTAAAATTTTGTAACATCGTGTATACGATATAAATTATTTATCTAATTTTTATTATTTTTTTATGACTATATTGTCGTACAAAATTATACATACAATTTAAATATTGAAATATCAAGCAAATTTTCAAAAAAATGAAGCAATTCCACAAAATAGCACTACATATTAATAATAAATTCTAAATAGTTTATATTATTTTCAAACATTAGAATATATTGAAATAGTTTTAATGCAAATTAAAAATATAAAATGAATTTTTTTAAAAAATAGATATCGGTCACAAAATGGTCAGCAAGTCGGTTAGAAAATTCAGACGAATTGTGTTTCGCTTACTATTTTGTGACGGAATAAAAATTCCGTCTCAAAGTTGTGACCGATTTATAATTCCGCTCCTCAAAGTTTGCGGACTGATGATAATCTGGTCACAAATTCAGGACCGATTTAGACAGACATTATTAAAAATCTACTTTTTATATTTTGAAATTAATTGTATTATAAAATTTAAAAATATTAAAAAAGAATATTATTATGAGTCCAAGATTGATTCAACAACTTATGTTAATAGTTCGCATTTAAAGAAACATAACGAGCCTATTTCGAATATATAGTTTTAACAAATTGCTCAATTAGTTATGCTCCCGATGGTGGATAAAATAAAATTTATTTTTCAAATATCACAAATTTTAATAATGTCAAATTTTGTAACATCGTAAAGATGATATAAATTATTTATTCTAATTTTTATTATTTTTTACAGACTATATAGTCGTACAAAATTATACATACAATTTAAAAATATTGAAATATCGCTAAATTTTCAAAAAATTAAAAAAAAAAAACAATTACACAAAATAATAGCACTACATATTAATAATAAAGTTCCAAATACTTTATAATATTTTCAAAACATTAGAATATTTTGAAATAGTTTCTAATACAAATTTAAAATATAAAATGAATTTTTTTAAAAAAAAAATAGATATCGGTCGGGAAAATGGTCACAAGTCGTGGGTTAGAAAATTGTGACGGAATTGTGTTTCATACTATTTTAGACTAATAAAATTCCACAAAGCTTGGTGAGTGGATTATATTCCGCTACAATTTAGACCGATTTTATGACAGATAAGATATTAAAAATTCATTTTTATATTCAAATTAATTTGTATTATAAAATTTAAAAATTTTAAAAAAGAATATTATTAAGGAGTCCAAGATTGATTCAACAACTTATGTGAATAGTTCAGATTTCTAAGAACATATCGAGCCTATTTCGAATATAGTTTAACAAATTGCCTAATTAGCTTATGCCCCGATGGTGGATAAAATAAAAATTCTATTTTCAAATATCACAAATTTTATTAATGTCAAATTTGTAACATCGTAGCATGATATAAATTATTTATTTAATTCTTATTATTTTTATGACTATATTGTCGATACAAAATTATACATACAATTTAAAATATTGAAATATCACAAATTTTCAAAAAAATTAAAAACAATTCCACAAAATAGCACTACATATATTAATAATAAAATTCCAAATAATATAATATTTTCAAACATTAGAATATATTGAAATAGTTTCTAATGCAAATTAAAAATATAAAATGAATCTTTTTTAAAAAAAATAGATATCGGTTCACAAACGGTCACAAGTTCGCTGTAAAATCGCGACGGACCAGGTTTCACACTATTTTGCATTCGAACAAAATTCCGTCCCAAAGTTGTGACCGATTATAAGACTCCGCCACAAATTTGTGACCGTCGAGACAGATAGCTTATTAAAAAATTCATTTTTATATTTGAAATTAATTATTATAAAAATTTAAAAATATTAAAAAGAATATTATTAAGGAGTCCAAGATTGATTCAACAACTTATGTGAATAGTTCGTACTTTTAGTAAACATAATCGAGCCTATTTCGAATATATAGTTTAACAAATTGCTTCACTATGAAGGATCCCACCCTGGATTAACTTACGAACCCGATGTGGACCTCCTGCACTCCAACAGATATAGAACTTTCCTTAAAACCATAAATTAAAATCCGTGAGCGAACCCCTTGGCAATTCTTCACATATCTTTTAAAAATAATGCGGAAGCCGGGTGCTAAAAAATTTCTTTTTCTTTCTTTTCCAACACTTAGATTTTTTTCAGAAAATTCACAGTTTCCTCCGTTCTACTTTTCCTAAATTTACAAAAACCCGATGAAAACATTTAAAACACTTAAACTTCAATTCATCAACTTCATATTAGACTCGTCCACAACCCAATCAAACACAATATACATATATATACATTTATTTCTTTCAAATCATCAAAACATTTAAACTTTCTTCAATTCCATGCAAAATTTTATCAAAACATGACAAAATATTCACATATACAATATGCAAATTATTTTCACGCAATTACGCTGCTCTCGAGAAGCTCGACCACTGCACAGGATGTAGTACTCTACCGATGCACCTGCCTCAGTCCCGAAAATATTTGTTGAAACATATGGAAAAGATGAGCTAAACGAGCCTGAGTGTACATTTTCATTTATATAACATTTTCGCACATATCAAAATAATACATACTTATACAATTAAAACTATTTATGTGAGATCACTCTTTCGCGGGACACCATGTGGGTAGTTCTTTCAGCGAGCTCATAGATTTTCACCGAGCTTCTTTCGCCGTTTAATCCAGGTTCTGTCTGCCGGGAAGCATCTTCGTACCAACTCGGAGCTACTACCAGCTTGGCATCGCAGATGCTTCCCATCGGGACTAAAGACCCCAGTCCCGGGTTCGACCTCCGTGTATGCGGTTAAAACCTCAGTTTTAACGAGGATATCCTATGAGTGAGCCTTCCACCAAGGGTACCTATGAGGTGGTCACGGCGCGGGGGTCTCACAAAGGCGCCTTTTATTGTGGGTTCATTGCGGGACCTCGTGGTACCCTTCAAAGGGGAGCCCACCATGTGTACTGTTACGCCAGTCCCAATCGTTTTTTTTCTTTTACTCCGTGGGAGAGCTCGAACCCATGCGCAAAGGGACTCTTATAGCAATGGGGAGCACTCTCACTACCAACTGAGCTAGTAGCTCAGTTGGTACCAGAGATGCTTCCCATTGGACTAAAGACCCTAGGTCCTGGGTTCGAATCTCTGGGGAGGCGAAAGGAACTCAGTGGGAATGAGGATATCCTATGAGGAGTTTCCACTCCTAAGCGGTACCATTTGCGTGGTCACGGGCGCAGGTCTCACACAAAGGCTATGTTCACACTGTTCTCAGTAGGCTCTTTCGGGTCCCACTCATAGATATTCTTTCACTCACGCTGTTCCTCAGGTTTGAACCCAGACCTGTGAGTTTAGTTCAATGGGAAGCATTCGCACCAACCGAGCTACTAGCTCACGGTACTGTAGATGCTTCCCATCGACTAAAAAGACCCCAGTCCCTGTGTTCGACCTGGGAGGCGAAAGGAACTCAGTGGGAATGAGAATATCCTATGAGTGGGACCCACCTGAAGGGTACCCTGAGGGGTCACGAAGGGTGTGGACCCCACAATTTATACATTAAACATTTATGCCTTAAACTTTCTTTCCATAAATACTTATACCATTAAAACCAGTTTATGCTTTAAACATTTATACCTTAAACTTTCTTTCAATAAATACTTATGCATTTAAAAATCCATTTATGCTTTAAGAATTTATGCCTTAAACTCTTTTCCATAAATACTTATGCATTTAAAATCATTTAGCTTAAGCATTTATGCCTTAAACTTTCTTTCTTCTTTATTTCTTTCTTTCATTCTTTTTCCATGGAACCTAGGAATAAACACACGAACAAGCCGGCATCGACACGAGGGACAAATACATTCCAGCCATAACCACTACGCCGCGAGAACTCACGCTTTTCAGATAGGGTTCCGGCCATAGTATCACTTTATCACGTGATATTACTTAGACACCTATTTCCTCCCTCATTAGTAACCTATAACTTTACCCTTAACTTTACACGCTTAAAGTACTTTACTGATATACCATAATACCATAGTGTGGCTCAGGTAAATCCATCGCAAGAAACATTTCTTCAAAATATATTTATAATATTTAAATCCTTTACTTTATCATTAAAACACATATGCATATTTTTAAACATTTTTAAACTTTCATAATACCTTAACATATTTATACATATTTAATACATATAAATATATGCATTTGATGCAAAGATAAAAACAATGCAATATAAAACATTTCCATATGCCTTAACATTTACATAAAATTTACATTAAACTTTCGCCAACATTAAAACTATCTTACTTTTAAAACTAAATTCAAAATATCATTTTCACTACGCTTCACCGCTTCAACTCGGGCCATTTCCGTCGAATTCCCGCTTCCCGTCCGAGCAAATTTTTCTACCTTTTTCAAGAAACCACAACTATACATTAATCATAACTTCCATTTCATCCACCATACACATTCATTTAAAGTTCAAACGAACAAATTACCTTAAAGACTAAAAACTCATTCATTTTGGCCAACCTTTTTTTCCAACCATACCCTTATGTGACTTTATTACCCAAAATTATTCAAACGGTCTTCAAAATTTACGAACTCCTCTCAGACGCTTGAGAGACAATAACATCTCTTTAAATTCAATTTAAAATTCCGTCTCTAAAGCCTCTCAACCATATAACACAATCTGCAATAACAACAACCCAGCTCGGCGAGATTAAATCATCACTTTAACCATTCACTGGAAGACTTGTGAGCATTTGCGAACATTTGGGAGGCCCTGAACTTTTCACTTATTAATCACACAGACTCAAATAGAAGGAGCAAAGACTATAAACCTATTAAACAAAATGCGACATTTATCGAGATCACGCCCAAAATTTACCAAATCAGGAAGCTCCATTTTTCTTTCACTCTAAACACTTAAATCTGATGCATTATACCCATTTCAACATATCACAATGTTTCTACATCAAACCCTAACTATCTATTCACTTGATTTGTCAAAACCCTAATCTAATCCATGCGCTTCTCAATTTATCTCAAAAAATCATCATCATTCAACCCTAAATGCCACTAATTTAACATCCATACAAGAAAAATCAAATCACGTTGCGCATTTAAAAACATAAAATCCAACTTTCCCACCACGAAAAACTTACTTGTTTCAGGCTTTCCCTTTGTCTTCTCTTCTCGATTCACTGAACACTGGAAGCTTGAAAGAGACAAAAATTCACCTCACCACTTTGCCATCTCTACCCTTTCTCCTCCTCTTTCTCCTTTCTTCCCTTTCTTTTCTCTCTTTCTCCTTCTTTCCTCTCCCTCTACGTGATCCCCTTACACTTAAATCCCCAAATTTTAGACTCTTAAAATATTATTCCAAAAGTGCCCTTAAGTAAAAAAATATCATTATTGGTTTAGCTTAATTACTCTTTATCCAGTTCTTCACGGCCCATTCCACGGTACTGCCTATTTACCCATTATTTGGAAATCATAACTTAAATGACAAGAAAGATTTCGACTGGGCTAGGTACAATTAAATATCTCCATTATACAGATTTTATCTCAGCCGCCTTTATCGCTTTTTTATATCAATTATAATCAAAATATTCTATGGTCGCTCATATTTAAAATTGAACATAAAATACTTTAACTAAATCCTTCACGCACCCTCGTGCTCAAATCACCGAAATCTGACATTTAAAATCATTAAAATCCCAGAATCCGGACAATAACAGATATTAATTCGACCACGTCGAATCAATCGAAACTATCCAAACGGACTGCTTCACTTTATTTCGCCTTCGTTAGTCTTTATGGATTTATTCCGACCTTCGTGATTTTCGGCTCACTTCGAAAAATTTCCAGCCAGGCTCCAAATTTCCCGGGGCCGGAATCACTATTCACTTAAATCTCCCATTATCTTCTAAATATCGGGCTTCAAAGTCATAGGAACTCGAAATTTTAAAATCCCTTGCAACCCCCTCCATCCCGATAAAATAAGAAAAAATCTACTATTCATTAGGGGCACCCGGCTATAATTTTCAAAATTTTCTTCACTTCATGCCCAAATGATGTCCAGAGCGTTTCTAAATTTAATCCACCCGCTTCTATCATTAGACCTCCTCAAATCACCATAATAACTACTATTATAAATATTCAATAAGGTCAGGTTTTACAATCAATTTCTCCTTATAAAATTTCGTCTCGAAATTTAAATTCTCATGCTGCTTCTCTCTACCGTGATTCATCCACAACACTTACTAAAGGAATCACTTTGTTTCAAAGAACCTAATCATTTCGAACAACAATTTGAACCGGGTCTTTCTTCACGCCAAATCTTTCTTTTCAATTCCAACCGTTGATCTCTTAACACATGTGAAGAATCACATATACTTTCAAAGATAAACGTAGTCACGCCATGTATTCGCCAATTCAGCAACCTCAACCAAGACGCTACCTCTCCAATTATTTTCATAATTCTTACAAAGTCCCATGGTAGAGAGGACTTAACTTCCCTTTCTTTCCGGGAATATAAACACCCTTTCCTGTGGTGATATCCTCATAAATACCGGGATCCCCACCTAAAATTCCAAATCTCCTCGGGTTATCAACATAACTTTTCTATCAATCTCAGCTATCTTTAATCTATCACTGATAACTTTAATACTATCTCGTTGTGAACAATAATTTATGAACCTAAAAAATTTTCTCCCTTCCTCATCCCAACATAATGGAGTCATCCTACACTTCCTTCCCATATAAGGCCTCATAAGGCGCATTTCAATGCTTCAGATGATAACTATTATCAGAGGAAAACTCCATTAATGGTAAATGTCTTTCCTAACTTCCTTTAAACTCTAACACACAAGCCTTGAGCATAACTTCCAATAATCAGAGTGGCTCTTCGTGATTGGTCATCCGTGAAGTCGTACAACTTTTATATACAACTCAGCCAACTTCTCAACTAAGTCACTATTTTTCCATAGGTAGGAAATTGACTGATTTCATCAATCTATCCACAATCACCTATATCACATCATAACCACTCTGGCAAAGTGGAAAAAAAAAAAAAAATCCATCATGATTCTCTCCCATTCCACCGAGGATCTAAGAGACTATAAGAACCCCGGCAAATCTTTGATGCCAACCTTAACTTTTGGACAATGAGACATTTAGAAATAAATTCTGCAACATCTTTCTCTTTTATACCTCCACCTTTAGTATTCCTTAGTAAGTATGATATATTTAGTGTTTCTCGATGCATCGTATATGCGTAAGAGTGAAGCTCTCCCATAATTTATTTTTAATTTTCCCACATCTAGTACACATAACCTGGGTGGACTCTATCATCACTATACCATATGCCCGTACTAAAAAATCCTTAACTCCGCCTGCATCAGCTTCCCATTTCAATTCTAATCATGATTGTATCTTGAGTCTATAAATTTTTATCTTGTCTATTAGTACAGACTAACATAAATGTAGCTAGTAAGGCTCCAATATCTCATTAACTTTAGTTTCGCACCCAAAGACCTCAATTCCATAAATCTAGGGAGGTACATAAAATCTTGTGAGATATGGAACCCAAGAGGGCTTCCTACTACACATCGCTACCACATTAACATTTCGATGGTACCAATAGTGCACTCATAATCCTTAATGAGTTCAACCCATCTCCTCTGTCTCATATTTAACTTTTTCATGTGAATAAATATTACATGTTCTTGATCTCAGAAAATTTTACATGCAACTCCATATCAAGAATGCCTCCACATAATGAGAGCAAAGACTACAACAACCAACTCTAGGTTATGTCTCGTATAATTCGCTTCATGCTTTTTCAATTGCCTTAAATCATATATGCTATCACATTTTCATGTTGCATTAACACACCCCCGCCCTCGCCTCTCTAGAAGCATCACAATATACGTATATCCTTCTCAGTTCCGACTAATTTGTAAGAACCAGTGCCAAGGGTCAAATTCCTTTTTACCATCGAATCTTTCGACATGTCTCTTACCATACAAACTTTTCATCTTTCCTTGTCAATTTAGTCAAAGGATCCGCTAACTTGAAAACTCTTTAACAACCTTCCGATAATACCATGCTAAACCTAGAAAACTTTGTATCTCTCGCTTCACACTGTAGGTGGTTTGCAAACTCACACTTTCAATCTGGCGATCAATGTAAACCCCTTCATCGAAATCACACGCCTGTAAAGCAACACTCGTCTCAACCGTAACTAGAATTTATTGTTTGGCATACTAAGTAAATAGAATTACTTAGATGTCTTCATGATTCTCTCATTACCGCTTAAATAGATTAAATGTCATCAATGAATACTATAACAAACTGATCTAAATAAGGTCAAAGATCCTATTCATAAGATCCATAAAAAGCCATCGAATATAAGTTAGTCCAATCTCAGCATGAATAAAAACTCATAATGCCTATACCATGTTTTCAAAGTTGTCATAAACATCCTCCGACCTAATCTTTAATCGACAGAACTCCGAGCCTGTATCCATTTCTCAAAATACCTCGTTCCTCGTAATTGATCAAAAGATCATCAATCCGTAAATGGGTGTTGATTGCGTATTTTCACTTATTCAACTCTCTCAGAATCAATATACAATCTTAAACTTTCATCATCATTTTTTTATAAAATGTAACCGGTGACTTCAAGGCGAAGTACTTACTTAACAAAACCTTACTACAAGCTCATCCATTTATACTTTCAATTCTTTTCAATTCTTTCAACTTTTAAGGAGCCATCATATAAGGTGCCTTAGCAATTGGTTCGTCCCCAGTGGGTCATTTCAATCTAAAAATTAATATATATATATATATATATATATATATATATATATATATATATATATATATGTATATATATATATTTTATATATACTCAGAAGATCCTCTCCTTGAAATACATCCGGAAATTATTTGACTATCGTAATATCTTCCATTCACTACCATTATCCCACACTCACTGACACACCCCCTACCCTTCCAACAAAGGGAGGAGCAGAAGGCACTAATAAATCCTCACTGCTACCTCTAACGACTTAAACTCCCGTGGAAGCGGCCGTATTTGCCATAAAACCTCCTATAAAAAAATTTCTTTTCTAACCTTATGATTTTAAGAGTAAAATTTCAAGATAACACCGTATATAGGACATGTCCCAAACCCAGATACATCCAATTTACACTATATCCAAAATATGGCAACCAAAGATACCAATGATATTCTCACAAATCACTTACGTGACATACATATTGCTCCATTATACATATTCAAAGTATTATCTTACACAATATTCTTAATTCCGGAAGATCGATATAAATGTCGAGAACTTAACTGGCTCCAAATTGGCCTTGCGCATTTCAGACTGAAAATAGTTTTTAAAATACAAAAATAACGAAATTAAACGAACAAATGAAATAGATGCTTATAAAGGTTTTGCTTCTTCCTGAAAACATCTCAAAATGTGTAAAACTCTCTTTACAAATATTTTCCGTAGTTCTTACTTTGTTTTTGCTTGCTTTAAAAGTTTCAAAACTTTTCTTGCTTGCTTGTTTTTACTGTTGCTTAAAAGTTTATAAAACTTTTAATACTGGGTTGGTCATTGTTGCTTTTTCTTTAAAAATCTTATAAAACTCTCATTTATTGCCAGTTTTTATAAAACTTCTCAAATTTCTTTTGCTTGCTTTCTTTATTTTGTTTGAAAAGTTTCAAAACCTTTCACAAATCTTTTGCTTTAAAAAGTTTCTCAAAACTTTTTCATAAAACTTTGTTCTGGCCAACCGCACTTTTCAAAATAAAACTTACTCTCAAACAAATCAAGCCGCTTTTAAAATCCCACTGAGTTTGGGCTCAACCGATCGCTTTGAAATCTAAACGGAGCTGCTCAACCGCTGCTTTAAACTCTCCCGAAGCCCTGCGCGACCGAACCAAATTGGCGATTTTTCAAAATCGTGATATTGGCGCTATAAAACATCAACCACTCGAGCCTATTTTGCTATCAGACTCAATGGAACACCGGTTCGGGCGACCGTGCCTGGAAGCGGACTCTCGGGTCCGCATCACCTTTTTTTTCAAGTGAATACGGCACCGACCGCCGCCATCACCATATGTAGTTAGGAGCTCATAACCTGAGAGTACCTCAGACGCTACCGCCCCTTTAAACGCATGATGTATGTCCTAAGCTCGCCGACCGTGCAAAACTACAACGTGACGTATTTAAACTCAACACCACCGCATCGCATTTTAATAATTTCCGACGGACGCCATAATCCAGGGCGCCCGTTTTTTCACAAATATTCTTTATTGTCATTGGCTGGCTTCTTTGAAAATGTTTTACAATTTAAAACCATTATTTGCTCATTTCAAAACTCCGCTTTTAATTATTCAAAATCATTTACTTACTGGTTGGCTGAAAGATTGGGCTTAACTTCAAAACCGAAATACCAAACAAGAAAATACCATAATAATAATAATACACTAAGATTCGAAAACGAGTTTAACACTCCACCTCTTTCGCTTATTGAACTGAAGCACGATTCCACAATTTTCCCCGCCTCGCTTTTGAAATTCTACACACTGATGATTAGATCACACACGTCAAGACAACCAAGCACTTGTACACTCGGGTGCTACACTAAAATTTTCGTAAAATAATCCCAAATGCCATTCACAGCATATTGGCTAGATTCTAGACTATTAAAGTGACTTCCATATAATGGAAACACCAAAACATTTCAAAATTCGTCCGGATCGTCCGAATAAAATCCTAAAATTTTAACCAAAACTCAATTAAAACAAATTCCAAATTCAAATTCTGACCGTCCGAAAAATAAATTCCAAAATTTCCTAAAATTTCCTAAAATTCTAAACCCGCTTAAAATTTTCGACCGACCACACGGTTAATATGTCCTAAACCATTATAGCCCCAGCCAAATAACACAAGAGTGAAAATTTCCTACTCTTCGAAGCTTTCTGACGTAAGTCAAGATTAAGGCCCACGCCAGAGCCACAGAGAAGAACTTTACCTACTCATCCAAAAGCGCAGACCACTGTGAATTGCGATCCGAGAAAACTGTACCTGTGGTTTTCAGATATTTAATTCGAATTCTCAAAGTAAACTCGCTGCAGGTGACTAACAGAAATTTCGTCACAGAAAGACTTTTTCGTTTATCCCGAGACGAACCGACTACGATTGAACTGGTAGTGCTAAGAGAAAAAGAATAAAACCCAAAATCGCCACGCCTCCTCTCTGCATCTCACGCTCTCTCACTGACGCTGCTTCTTTTTGTCTTTTGATGTTTTGTTTTTGTTTTTTTTTTTTTTAATTCTTTGCCGTAATCTACATGTCCCTTTATTCCACTCCTAAATTGCTAAATTTCGAAACAAATTATTTCATTTCGACTTAATTTTATTTATCCTAAACGAATATTCTTTATATACTTGTAATTTTCGAGATTTTCTAAATCCCTGCTTTCGCAAGCCACTCTTTATCCGTCGCCTAAATTCGTAAATATCCCGACCGTCTCGAATTAAACGAAACTTTCTGGGTGCTTATTAGATTTCAAGAGACGAACTTAATCAGCAAACTGCTTCTGGCCATCCGATTTCTAGAGCACTCCTGTACTCGAATTATTACGCACTTATTATTATTAATTTACTATTTAAACTTCCATTAATTATACTTTCACCCTCTTTCAACTTTCCTTAATCTGTAAATTTGTCCTCAAGCATTTAACATTCAGAATCCAACTTCAAATCAGACATACTTCATCTCTACTGGACATGATTTCCATATTCATGAACGACTATCAGATCTCGGGTTTAATACCACAAATTCCGGTTCCATAAACTTTCATTTCTACTTTAATTTCCAAATATTAACGCGACACTCGAGATTTTATACACCTTACAAGATCATATACTCAGACACTCTCTAGACTTGTTAAGCAAAATCATCCTCTGTGAATATTGGTCTCTCGAAACGAATAAACTAAACTCCAAAAGAAGGAACGAAATACCTCATCCCGAAAATAAGTGAGGTAGATCGACACAAGACGGAGCCTTCCGGCTCCTGGTAACCGCCTCCTCTCATGATTCTTCCATAAGACTTTAACTAATTGAATCACTTTGTTTCTCAACACCGTTCGCTTGCCTACAATCGCACTGTGCATCTCCTCATAAGTCAAATTTTTCTTTAATCAGACCGGGTCGCTTCTCTAATACATGTGAAGCTGATTTAGATATATTTCTCAACATCGATACATGGAATGTACTGCTTAACTGAGCACCCTGGGGTAATCTCTCAACTCTTGTGTGTTACCGCCCTACTTTATAATCTCATAGCCCTATATATCTTGACTGCCTTCCTCGTTTCCCACCAACACACCTTTCCAAGGCGAATCTTCAAAAGACGCGGCCACCTATCTCAATCGCAAGTCTCTACGACTTGTCCGTGATAACTTTTCTTGCGCCCTTGCTATCTTTAAGTTATCACGAACAACTTTCACCTTCTCTCGAAGTGATCTCGTACTTCAGTTCGGGCCTACTAGTCTTCTCAATTAACCTCATCCCAAAGACACCGAGTCCTACATTTCCTACCATACAAAGGCTCTCAAATGGAGCCATTTCTATACCGGGCTTGATAGCGGCTGCAGAGCAAGCAAACTCCATTAGTGCTGGGTGAGTATCCAAACTTCCTTCTCGACTCCAAGACACAAGCTCTCAAAGATATCCTAACGCCTCAATAGCTCTTCTCTGACCGCCATCCGCTTCTGAGGATGAAATGATATGTCAAGTGAAGGCGAGTACTAAAGTCGCTTGCAAACTGTAAAGCAAACTGATGTGAACCCGGTTCTCTAACTAAACCATCGAAACCGAACCCCGAAGTCTCACTATCTCGGTCCACATACAATCGGGCCAACTTTCCAATGAATCCTCAATATTAACTGGTAGAAAATGACCGACCACAATCGATCAACTATCACCCATATAGCATCATGTCGCTTTAAGTCCGTGGGAAGATCCGCTTCACAAAATCCATAGTGATCTTTTCCCATTTCCACACCGGGAACAGTGGAGAATCGTATCTTCCCCGCGGACTACGCCTCTCGCTCTTCAATTACGACAGTGTTAGGCACCTAGAAACTAAACTCACATTCTTTCTTCATCCCATTCCACCGTAAATGTTCTTTCAAAGTTCTGCATCTGGGTACTTCCCGATGCATAGCATACACATGAATGTGCTTCTTCCATTATGTCTCTTCGGGCCACACTGCACACACATTCTCCGCCCTTTCACTATCATGCCATCATCTCGATTTGAAACTCGCTTCTTTCCTTTTCTATCTCTTCCTTGCTTAATCATCTTTGATCCCGCGACTCACCCGCTAGGAACTGATCCACTAAGAGAGGTCTAACATGAAATGTGGCTAACAAGGCCCCGAACTCTCAGCCTCCAATATCACCCCTAAAGCTCTGGGATCCACCAATAAGGGAAGATAACCCGACTTCATATGAGACAAAGAACTCTCCGGGTCGCTACCTGGCGCATCCGCTACGACATTAGCTTCCCCTCGATGGAATTCTACTAGTACACCGTAGTCTTTAATCAACTCCAAGCCATCTTCTTTGCCCCGTGTTTAACTCTTTCTCGTGAAAATATATCAAGACTCTATGATCCAGGAAGATCCCGAAAGGAACACCATATAAGTAATATTCCATATCTCTTCGCAGCAAAACACTCACGGGGCCGTGTGCTTTAAGTCATGTGTAGGGTAATTCTCCTCATGCTTCTCACCGCCTAGAGGCATATGCAATCACCCTATCATTCCGCATCAAACACAACCAAGGCCTTGCCTCGGAAGCATCACTATAAACCACAAATCCATCTTTCCATCAAAAGTTTAGAACCGAGGTCAAGTCAATCTACTCTTCCAACTCGAAACTCTTCGACAAGTGATCTACCCAATCATACTTTGACATCTTTCCTCACAACCGTCAATGGGGTTAAGTATCTTGGAGAACCCCTCAACAAACTTCCTATAATACCCCGCTTAAACCAAGGTGCTTCCCGACCTCCGACACACTCTTCGCGGCTCTTAATTTACCAGCGCCTTCCATTTTCTGTGGATCCACACTCACCCCTCAACCAGATCACATGACCTAGGAATGCCACCCCGGCCAAGCCAAATCGACACTTCGTCAACTTGGCATACA
>JAEQBH010007811.1:0-114547 GCA_016808115.1 Tetrastigma voinierianum | reverse complement strand
GTCTGATTTCAGTGCAAGAATCAGACAAATTTCATATTCTTAAAGGTTGTTGTTTTTTTTTTTTTTTTTTTGATAAACTATGGAAGTTATTTTATCATTTATCGGGCAAAGAGGAGTCAAGAACGGCGCCATGACATCCCATACAAGAGACTCGACATGTAACACGACAGCCTACCTACGTGTCGGAAGAACCGAATTCGCAGATCTTTTCACAAAAGAAAAATTTTAAATTATCCACGCCGAGTTAATTAACTGACAGTCAGCACAAAGATTGCAAAAAAGGCTTTATACGGGCAGACTGGTAGCCTTTATATACCACTCGCGAATCCATCTCTACTATCACCCGAGGCAATTGCATATGTTTATCAAGATACGCTTCTCGTGATACCATAGCTCGTTTATCTGGCAGAAACTTATTTGAATCTGGCAGCACGTGCAGATATGAAATGCCCCTCAGCATCATGTAATATACTTCCACACCCTGTCAAAGACCTCGCTTTGGATCCGACCGCAAGATCGACATTCATCTTATACCAGCCTACCATCGGGTTTTTAAGCATGTAGGCCTGACATACGGGTCCGGTTGCTGAGGGTTACAATCCACTCGATGATGTCCCTCCCGCCACCGGTTCATCATATTACCGCTATATGATGTCCGTACCACCAACTTTTTGTTTCTCCACACCTTATTATTGCGATTTGTCCATAGAGCCCAACATATCATAATTGTGAGAGCCACTATTTCCTGAGAAGATGCAAGAGTGAGACGACTAAACCATGACATAACTAAGTTTCAAATCTTTCCTGGATTGAATAGGGTTAGCGTACCAAGATTCCCTAGCTATCGACATCGCCCAACAAATGATGTATGGATTCTCGATCTCGAACACAAAAAACCGACAAAGTGACTGTACTCGATCGCCGCCTTCAAGTTGTCCTCGCAGAGGTAAAACACCTTTCAATGCTCCCACATAAAGCTCGGATCTTTCAGCTAATCGAGCTCTATAACAAAGACCATACCCGTGGCGAAGCCAATTTGGCTCATGGATGACGACACCAACTCTTTAATCGAATATTACGCCATTTCTCCTCATGAAGCCAATACTAATTGATCTACTATGCTACTTACAACTTAGAGGAATATTCAAAATTAGTCCGATCACGCTGGGTTAAAAATATCGCGAACTAGGTCTTTATCCTGTGTTTTTTCATCTCGCAATCATCAATCGGGTTGACTGTAAATGGGTATTCACTACACCCAATGCAAGAGATATCATTCCAGAGTACATCCGAACCAAGGATCCGATGTAACCCGTATATTGGAGCCCATTACCAACTCCACAGACTCGCTATACCTCCTTACACATCTCGAGAGGCCCATATACTACGCCGTGCATAGCTAGGGTTCACCCCAAGTTAGCTTTGAAAATGAAGAATTCGGGTAACGCGTTTGACAAATTAGATGCATCAAATGGAACCTGATTTGTCACAAAATTCCATCCTTGTCGCTTAAAAGAGCTAGAATTAAAATCATGCAATTTCCGAAAACCCAATCCACCACCCATCTTAGGAATGCATAAACGATCCCACCTGAGCCAACTGATACCTCGGCCTCCAGTCTTCTTACTACCCCACCAAAATGAATTTAGAACCTTTTCTATATCATGGCACACACCTAATGGTAATAATGCAATACATTACAAAAGTAGTGGATCGTCATGCTACCGCTTGAGGATTTCTTTACCCGCTCTAGATAGCTTTTTTGTATTCCAACCATTCAATTTTTTCCAGACTCTGTCCTTAATATACTCAAATACCTTCCTCTTGTTTCTCCCTACAAATGAGGGGGTACCTAGGTATAAGCCATGATCACTAGTGCCACCCACCCCCAGTAAGGAGCATATTAACTCTTTCTTTCCAACATCAACATTGCGACTAAAAGAAATAGATGATTTGGTGAAGTTGACTCGCCTCGAGGCAACAATGATAGTCCCAAGATTTGCTTTACCACCCTAGTTTCTTGCTCATTGGCTCTAAAATAGATGAAACAATCATCAGCAAAAAATAAATGCGAAATTGTTGGAGCTCCCCTGGCAACCCTGCAACCATGGATCTGTCCTTCCTTTCGTCACCAAAGAACCCAAAGCCCTACACAAATGATGAAAAGTATTATGTATGCAAGGATCCTCGCTCAAATCCCTTCTCGGGGTATAGATAGGACCAAGTTCCTTTACCTCATGGAGAATCTTCAACCGCATAAAAGGGATATGCACCCACAAGTGAGGGTAACCCACCTCTCATGGAACCCCATTCGAAGCATTATCCTTTTTAAGAAGTCCCATTCAACTCTATCATATGCCTTTGACATATCCACCTTAAGGGCCGCAAAACCATGTTTCCCTTGAGTCTTCCTGTTCAAATAATGTAATACTTCAAAAGATATGATATATTGTCCACAGATAGACCTGGTCCGTGAACAGCTACTCCAGAGCGGAAATCATCTTCTAAGGAGTTTACTTCAAGAGGTCATCATCGCTTAGCCACAATTTTATAGATAACATTACAAGGATATCGCCAAATCACCAGTGGATCGAATTTATTTCTTTGGGATAAGAACAATATGAGTGCTGCCATAATTTTCCGAATTTTTGAGCTTGAGAGGACATCTATGCAGTGCCCACAAACATCGCATCGATAACATGCCAAAACCGTTGAAAAAGCCGGATTCGTCCCATCTCTGTGTGACCCCGGGTGATTTATCCGACGATGAGAACACAAATTTCTGACCCATTTGAAAGGTGTCGTTAAAAATGCATTATCATCATTCGAAATCATAGGATTAATTACCGCACCCACATAATCACACGCCTTTCCGACATATATGTTTGAAAATAAGCTAACATCATCTTCTCCACTCCTTTTCCGCATTATCCCGCCACACTCGAGTCATCCTTTAATCTTGATAGATATGTCTTTTCTCCTACGAGGCCATGGAATGAAAATATCGAGTATTTGCATCACCCGCTGTCAACCAGAATTGTTTAGCCCTTTGTTTCCAAAAGGTCTCATTTTGAATTAGTAACCCACAATATACTCGCTTTGTTATCTCAAACTCCCCAAGACTAACATCCTTTCCCTCTAAGTCGGGCCATTTTCGCTTATAAGATGCTATGGCTTGACAATCTTCGGGTAGAACTGCCTTCCAGCGTCACAATACGGCCACAAGTATTTAACTCCGCATCGATAGTCCGTCCATTTGAATTCCTCCCAAATACTATTATCACATCACAACTGGTCATTTAGCCATTGTTTTCAAACTTTAATCTCATTCGTAGTCTTACCTAGATATCAGTACGAGAAAGTGGAATATGATCTGATTCACGCTCATGCCATACACACATCGTTTGAACCTGACAAATCATGTCCTGTGTGACCATGGTTTCATCTAGTCTTTCCTTCAATCCAATCCGTGTCCCTCGGGATTTTTCCTGCGTGAATTGAAATCCTTCCATACCAATATCAATTAGCCCGCTAGCCTGTAGCTACTCGGAATCCTTTAATTAACCATTCAGGATGACTACGTCGACCCCGTTTCTCCGCCCCGAGTGCAGGTCACTGTAATCTCCAATGCAACACCAAGGCAATGCGTGGATATCAGAGGTTTAACGTAATAGTTCCAAGCCTATGTTCACATCTTCCTCGATGACCATAGTATCCCAATCAAACGCCAAATCCCTATATGCCTCCACAGCTACCTTCAAATCAATATGGTTTCGATGAGCCAAGGATGTCATTTCATTGTTGCTCCTCCCAAAGCATTGCCAGACCTCCACTATGGCCTACATTGTCCACCACGTAACAGCCTTCATATTTTATCATCTCCTTTATTACTCCACTTTGCTTTGTCTACTAGCTCCATTAAAAACACGAACTGGGCTCTGTAGAGAATAAGATCTCGTAACTTGAACTCCGCACGTAAGTTGCCAAGCCCACGGCGCCCAACTTAAGCACGCGCCGAGGAGGTACTCTGCGCCCGGTCCCAGCCCACCATTGATCTCTTAACAGATCAAATAACTATCTCTTTCTCTTGATTCAGCAATGAAGACGAGCCTACCTCAGAAGGCCGAGCCTCCTCCTCAACGCGTCTCCTTTTTTGGGCTGTAACAATTAGTCCATGCTCAGAGGATTCAGCTACCTTCATGGGCTTGCCGACCGTGAGTGCATCAACGCTCTGTATCTCCTTTCCTTTTGTAATGGCCCTAAATGAGGCCCAAGTAATGGATTGTGGCCCTTCATTAACCCCACGAACCTGCTCCACGATTCCTTCCTTTTCCGTGTCAACCTTCATCGTGTCATTATCATTAACGCCCTCTCTGTCCCTTAAGACAACCGGCCTACGCTTAACTGAAACCATCTCGCCCCCACCTCATGAATCGTAATTTCCGATGCGAAGCCCTCATCCATGAACCATAAGGTTTAAGGACATTCCCCTCAGATACTTCAGACAATTTATTGCATTTTCGATCAAGATGACTCCAAACACCTACATATGAAACAGATTAGGGTAAGACGCTCATAACGAACAACTCAAAGCTAATTCCCTCACCGCATTTCTTTATCTTCATTCCGCTTCTTCAAAGGGTTTAATGACATCCATATTAACGCGACTGCAAAAATTCCTCCAGAAACCCTTAAAATTATTTTCATCCGACTCTAAAAATTGACCCACATAATCCCCAATATATTTAACAATCTTGATTGAGTGGAAACCCACAGGAAGATTATGAACTGACCTTAAAGTTACCCGATTTAGGAACTCTGGTCGCTTGATCGCCCATTAGCCTTCCTCACAACCAATATGCCGAAAGTAAACGCCCACCTTATCGATTATTAAGAACTCCGTGGAGGACATCGACCCGTGGAAAACTCGGAATGTATATCTACCCGCCTCCTACTTCTCAGAATCAAGAATTCCTTTCCCTGGGCTCCCAAATGGAAGCCATAGTATTCTTCATAAATACAAAATTGACTCCGCTTTTATCGAGGAATCTACCAATTAGGTATACCGTACATCGCCCCCTTCGAAACAAATTTTGCCGACCTCCTCGGCTAGAGACCTCCAAATTCCTCCGCATCTCTCTTCGTCCAGCCTGAAAATCGCCCATGCGCCCTCTAGTTCTTTCATACTCGCATTTACTACCCATGATTCTTCTAAAGAATTACACCGCATTGCAACGCTCCCTAGAGCACAAAGGAAAAAACCTAACTTGTCAGGAAGACAAGAAGAAGAAACTCGCCAGCAGAGACGAGAGAGAATTTTTTCATTTCTTAAAGGTTGTTTTTATTTCCGTTTATATACATGACTCAGCTAGACTGGTTATCGTTCTTCTCCATAAGCACTACTCAGCTATGCTACTCATCTTTGTCGTTGTTCTGAACCGCTATCACAAGTCTCCACAAGATCAACACATCTTTTTCACCATCCTACCCTTTGCCATTTGAGCTCTACCAATTTTTTTTTTTTTTTAAATTTAGCGTTTGTTTATCCCTGCTTCACTTTTTGAAAACAGTTTTTCATTCTAAAAAACAAGATCAAGAAAGAAAGTAAGGAAAAAAATGTTTGGTTCCTAGTTTTTTTTTTTTTTTTTTGAGAAAATATACAATACATTAAAAACACTAAAATCAAATAACAAAAACAATTTTCAAATTTAAAAAATAAATACTATTTTTATATTTTCAACACTGCTCTCAAGAACGCTTTCAAACACAGTAAATGAATCAAATATTCTTTACTTTTTTATTTAAAGTTTTTAATCAAATTCTAGATTAAGTAAATTTTTATTAAATCATAAAGCCGTTTCGAATGCGCCCATACACATATAAAAGTCCTTTTAAAATTTAAACTACGTCATACTCATTTTAATCTATATATGAGCTTAAATAACCATAAACTTAAAACTCAAAACCACCGGTTAAATTATAGCGACCGACCCCACTATCACCTTGTTATTTGGTATCTTTGATAAATAAACAACACTATGTGATTAGAATATTTTATTATTTTTAAAACTGGAACGCTGCAATTTTTTGATCTGGGAAAGTAAAAAATAATAGATCACAACCGTCCAATTTAGGAATCAGAGACAATGTGGGAAAGTGTGCCCCCAGAGTCACCACCATCCTACGTGTCAGACTTTGATACTGTTACGTAACACGTGTTCCTCGCTGCCAGCAGATAGGGCGGGTCAATATTGGAAACTTACTTTCACACACTAATAATGCCTGATATTTCATTATTAAATTACATTCATGCCACCCTTTGTTGGTTTATAACTGAATTTCCAGATGTTTTCTCTGATGGATGATGGATCACGCGCTGTGGTCCTACCTACTGCGCCTGATTTTAGTCCCTAAGGAAAAGTTTCCGATGGGGATACTTTCTTTATTATATTTTAATACAAAATTAATTAGTTAAACATCGATATGCCAAAATCGTTCAAACCATAGAGGATGCAAAACTACAAAACTATAGCGATGATATAATAAATTTGTATGAAAAGCCTATAAACTTGATAATACTATCATATTAATTATTATAATTTGATTTATTATTTTTATTTCATTTAATTTGGTTTTATTCATGTTAATTATATAATATAATAAAAATTGTACAAGCATTTACTTAAAAATCAAACATTCATTAAGCTAATAATATAATAAAATTTGGGATTTACGATCAACCATTTAATTATAAAATATATCGATAAGAAATATGATACGAAATGATTCAACTAGAATCTATAGTTAAAAATCCATCCTTATTATTTAAAACGCGAACTAAAAAGAAAGTTGAAAAAAATGAGGTGAAATTTTTTAGAAGTGAAAGTTATAAAAAACGATGAAGTAATAATTTCTCTAAACAAAATGATGAAGTAATTTTAAATTTAAAACAAAAAAACTTTAAAGTTTGAAATTTTAATTTTTCTTAGCTCTTGACTCAATTGATAAATGAGTGAGATCAACAAATGAGATAAGCTGAGTACAAAGTAACATAAAAATGAATAGAAATTTATCTTATATTTTAATTTTCAAAATAATAAATTTTTATATAAATATTCTTTATCAAGGTTTTAAAAAGACATAAATATTTTTGTTTAAATAAGATGAAAAAATAATGAAGGTACAAAAGGTGGTTTTATTTATTCTTTTAATAAAATAATCTTTTAATTTTAGATATTTTCTAAGTTATTTCAATATTATTAGTTTAATAGCAACCACAAAAACAATATTATTATTTTTCTACCCACACTCCTAGTGTGAACAAAATGATTTTAAAAGTTCTTTATTTATTTTATAGAAAATGGGTTTCAAAACAAATAAAAAGATGGGAAAAGTATGGTTTAGGAAAGTTGGGTTACAAAATCGCATATGGAAGGCACATGCACAGGTTCCTTGACAAATTGGCTCAATTGACTTTATTACAAAGCCGCGTAAGGGGCATTGAAATTCTCCTCCTTACCTTTTTTTTTTTTTTCTTTCCACCCATTCAAGTTCTTGTTCACACTTGAGAGAAGAAGGGTAAATAAGGAAGAGAGAAAATACAATGTTCCACAAATTTAAAAGGTGAAGGTCCATATTTAAAAAGACTTAAACTTAACGATATCAAAATTTAGATTAATAAACAAGTAAAATCGAGATAAAATGATGATAAATTATGTGTGCATCACTATAACTCAGAAAGTTGGGTCACTACAAAAAAATAAATTCATAAGGAACATAAAATTATTTTAGCATCAATCTGCTCAAACCTCTCACTAAAAAACAATATTTTCTCAAATGTTTGTGTAGCTAAGATTAGTAAGGGAAGATAAAGGGGTTTACTGGGTCCAACCACGTGAATAGCATTTGCTTTTTACATTACGATATAATATATAATATTTTATTAATTTAAGGTTGGTTAGCTTGGTTGAGAATTGTTAAAACACATATATCATCTATTTTTTTATTTTGAAATAATATTTATATATAAAATATTAAAATCATTAAAAATTCAAGATCTTTGTCTTCCATCTCATGCTCACCCATCAAAGATGGGGTCAAAGGAAGTTGAGGGAAAGGATATTTTGGTATTCTTAAGTACAAGTATCTTTATTTTTATTTTTATTTTTTAAAAAATATGATTTTAGATGGTCTATGTGAAAAGATTGGGAAAAAAGATATTTTGATTGTTTCATTTATATATATATATATATATATAGTTATATATATATATATATATATATATATATAAAAATAATAGGAAACTTTTGGAGTCATTTATTTGTTTATTTAATTTTTTTAAATATCTAGATTATTATTACTTTTGAAGATTTTAAGAATAAATCAATCACATGATTTCACCAAAAAAGTATTAACTAGTTTCATCATGAAAATTTAAACTACAATTTTTTTCCTTGCTTTTATTTTATTTTTTAAATAATTTTATTCATTTAAATTAGTCGAATGATCAAAGCCGTGCACATGCGCGAACACTTGCATGTGTTTGACACTGAGAACAATAAAAAACCAAGAATAAAAAAATTATTTAATATTTGTAAAACCAAATCCTACTTCAAGAATAGGTAAAATTTTAGGTATTGACATTATTGTTTGAAAATGGTTATTCATTCTTATGAAAAATAATGGAAAAAAAAACGGAGAAGTAGACTGCCTCCTTAAAAAGAAAATAATGTGATGTTTTTTAATTTTTTAGTTATTTAAAAATAATTTTATAAACATAAAATAATTAGATAAATATAAAAATCATTACAAATATAAAAGTTATTTTTAAAACATAAAAAATTTTAAATTTCAAATACATTTTGTGTTTTATAAAAGATCAAAAAATAATTTTCAAATATATGTTTAAGGCTTATTTGGCAATTGTTTTAAAAACAAGCCCGAGAAGCAGATTTTGAAAAGTTTTAGAAATTATTTTATGATTTATTGTAAAACAAAAATTTATTTGAAAATCAAAATCTTTAAATTTAATTTAATATTCTCAAGGATTCGTTTGATGTTGCTTCTCGTCAAAGTGTTTCTTTTGGCAGTACTTATATGAAAACACTTTATATAATTTGAAAAAGTGGATCTTAGAATGCTTTAATGTTATTAAAATGATAAAAAAAGACATTTAAAATTTAATTTAAAATAGATAAATAAAAATTTTATTATAAAAATATATAAAATTTGCATTAATAAATTCTAAAATAATTATTTTATTATTATAAATAATTTAAATATATTTAAAAATATCTGAATTAATAAGTAAAGATATATAAGATTATATTAATAAAAACCTAAAATAATTATTTTTATGATTATAATTATTTTTTAAATATATACAAAATATTTGAATTAATAAATAAACATATGTAAATAAGTATTTTAAGGAAAATAAATATGTATTTTATGAATGTTTGAAAAACTTTTAAGGGTTTAAAAAAGTTTAAATTAATTTTTTATAAATAAATAAAAAGTTTAAAGAAAAAAAATTAAATAGGTATTTTGGAATATTAAGGTTTAGTTGAAAAATAAAAAATAGAAACTTTTGAAGTATTTTTTGAAAATACATTACTTCAAGTGCTTATAAAAATACTTCACTTTTATTTTTTTATTTTTTAAGTTTCAAAATGTGTTTTTCAAAATATTACCCAACATATATTTTTTTTATTTTTATTTTAATCTTAAAACCACTTTTAAGTTTTTATTAGGATTAAAAACACTTTTTAAAAGCATTTCCAAATTAAATATGTTTTAAGCATAATTTTATCTTAGTGGTTTGTCTTTCATTATTTTACACAATTATATAATTATTTTTAAAATCATCCTCACATAATAAGTGAAAATAATTAAGAAAATATTTTTACAAATATACTATGTCTTTTAATTTTTAAAAACAAAAATTACAAACCCTGAGAATAGCTCAATTGACCTGTTCTTGGGTTTACTTCATAACGCATCACCGGTTTAAACCCTTTAGATCACTATGTTTTACCACCTTAACTTGCCATTGACCACTGCAAGATAGTTGACCTAAATTTTTTGTTCATTCAACAATCTATTTCTTTATCATGATAATTATAAAATAATATTTGAATATAATTACCAAGTCAAACCCTCATTTTTTTTCAATTTTTTTTACATTATCATTGATCTTAATTCCTGTCCTAATTGACATTTTGTTTCGAATCTAACAAGTTAAATTTTCTTCTCTCATATTAGAACAAGGAAGAAAAGTTTTTTTTGAAAATATATAAATTTATTAATTTAAATTAATAATATATCTAAAATAAAACACATAATCAAAAATACATATTTTACGATACAATATTTGGTGCGACAAGGAGAAATGACGGCTTCAAGGTCTATACATTTAATAATCCAATCCAAAATGCCTACATGATATTCTAGGTTTGCAACATACAAATGAATATAATTGGACTACTTGCTATGTCAGTTAACTTCTGCTATTGGGACCACAATATAAAACCACAAAGCTTTTGCAGATAAATTCATAACTCATTTTATTGTAGTTAAAACACATATTTGATTTAAAAAACGAAGATTTCATGGTAATAACAGCCAAAAATCACGTGAAAGAGAGAGAGAATATATGAAAGTAGTGCTAAGTTTCGGAGAACAAGCTTGGAAAGTTAATTACCATATGACACTATATCTTTAGCGGGGGACCGCTTCAAAAAAACCTAAGTTTCACCATAATCACCACGACATATAGATGTACAAACATGTCTTGTTAACAAACATTTTTCATGATACACACCATGTTCGTTTACACGAATTTAGGCACTATTTTTTTTTGGAAGTAAACAAAATCGTTTTACTCTAACTGGCCTCCCAAGTAAGCAAAATGATAACAGAATTATTCAAATCACCATTTTACTCGCTCAATCAAATTCAAACCATTTACAATATAATTGAAATAATATTTTACTAAAACTAGTATCTATTTCAAAAATATCAATATGACTCATTACTCTTGCTTTCAAGTAATTTAGGGGTTTAAACCAATCATCAATGAGGTGAGATTTGGAATGGGAAGGGATGACTTAATTGGTTTGGTTTTGGATTTACTTTTTAATGATAACTAATTCATTTGTTCAAATCCCCATAAAAGTTATTAGAAGATTTATTAGATTATTAACTTTAGAGTTTAATAGGATTGGTTCAATCAGCATCGATTATACTGTTGTTCAATGATATTTTTGATTTTGTATCGATGTGGTTGAACCCATTATGGTTCAACCCTTAAAACATTTATTCACTTTATATTATGAAATAATATTTTATTCTTTACAAATATATTTTCAACGAGGCTTGATCACTTCTAGACCCTTACCCTTTCCTACTTATGCCCGTTTCATCTGTTAATCATTTTGAATTTTGAGTTAGGCCGGATTAATAGGATCGGTATGATTTTTAAAACACATGGAGGAAACAGCAAGGGGGATGAATGTTAATACGATGGAATCCGAGGGTGGGGGGTGAGGATGGGACTGGGTTCAGTAGATTTATTGTTTAGGTGAGGAGAGGAGAGGGAGAGGGACAGGGACAGGGAGTACGAACAAATTTATGGTGGAGTCGTTTTCGGGTTTTTTTTTTCATACTCCTTCATGATTATTACCAAGGTGTGAAGGACAAGGCGGTTGGACATGTGCCCATCGATTTCCTCTTAATTACATTCCATGCCACTCCTCGAGATTTGTTTTGGGCCCGCGTTTTCTAGCCCCTTTAAATTCCGGGTCCCTAGGGTTTCGGGTTCTCACGTCAAGAAGCACCATCATGGAAATTAGAATTCCCGCACCGAGTGGGGGCCAAATCCGTCATTTGGTCTAGAGAGAGAGAGAGAGACTCGTGGAAGCCTGCGCCTCTGATGCGTGGATGGGGCACACAGGATGGTGAGATCGTTCAAAGTTCCTCAAATGGCGATTTCAGACGTTTAAGAGACCCTAACATTCTCTCAAGTCTCTGCGGTGCTTCGCTCTTGCCACTCGAGTTTGGCTTGACGGCCTCTGTGTTCATCGCCAAACCTTTCTTCTCCTGATTCATCGTTTCATACACCTGCATTTCGTTTCCGGAATCTTCTTCGCCTTCCGATTTCTATCGTTTTCATGCTCTTACTTAGAAAATCGTTCCAATCTACGTCGGAACGCCTGTAATTTGTTTTGGTGTTCGTTTCAAGGTGGTTGTTTTTCTACACGTGAGTTTTGTGTTTGATTGGACGTGACTTGAATCAATTTGTCGTTTTGGTTCTCTAGGCATGGCGGAGGTCGCCAAACTGACTTACATAGCGGTGCTGGACGAAAAAGAGAAGACGCAGAAAGGGTGAGTCATTTCTGTTACACACGTGCGGTGCTGCAGAGCACTCTGCAACTCATGGGATGCAAAGCCCGTCATGCGTTTAAGGTACCCTTTGAATTTCAAATTTTCAATTGCAGATTATTTTATAAGCATTCCTTTCCTAAAATTTTAATTTAATTTGGCTTTTTTTTGTTCTGGGAATAAATGCTCAATTTTATTTTACTGGTTGAAATTTTCTTGTTATGGCTTGCAAAGTTTAAAATTAAGGAGCAGTTGGATTGTGTTCTCCTGTTGAATGACCTGGATTGGCTGATGACAGGTCTTTACAAGGGCGGATCTGAACTGCATGATGCTTCTATATTTCTCATTATGTTATATAGTTAGGAATGTTTCCTTTTATTATGCCTTCAAAGTTTCCAAATATATTGCCTATAAAAATCTTTCCAACTATATTTGTATCCCTTGGGAATCTGGGACATCGCCACCCTAATTATTTTGGAGTGGTTTAACCAGAGCCTTACTCTGAATACTTTTCTCCTCGTAACAGCCTCTCCCTCATGGCATACGATGGTAGGCCTTGAAAATTTGTCCATATCACCAAGGATGGATATCTGGAAAGAGAGTAAGATTGATCATTCTTGTTTAGTACCAAAATTGTTTTGGACTCATTTTATACAATGCAGATTTTAATAATGTGGTGATGCAATTAATGGGTTGCCTATGATTTATCATGATTGATATGATTGCCTTCAATTGGAAGATTTTTTTTTTTGGGGGCAAATGTTTCAATTTGTTGAGCCATTCACTTATAATTCTTCTATAACCAAAGCCATACCACATTGAATTGCTATCCTTGTTGTCATTTCGAACGCAATGAACTGCTCTCGGTTTTGCCTGCAGTGTATCTCTTTGCCCTTCTGTCTCTCACTTAAGTAATTTCCCACTTTGTTAGTGTTGCTTGGCCCATCTGAGGGCTTCCTCTCCTCATTTTCTCTCCTCAACTAATGCTACTTTACTTTTAAATATATTGCTTCTTAAAAGAATTAATTAATTAGAAGTTAGAGTAGCTCTATTTTAAAGAATAAATGAAATAAACAAGAAAAAGACAGAAAAAATAAAGAGGAACAGAGAGTAGTTTCAAGTATTTCTTATATGTGTTTTCAGTTGGAATATTTTATTTGTTTTTTAACCCCCATTTTCTTGGCCGCTTATGTTGTCACACTGGATGATCCATCCATGATTTGTTGCATCATGCCTTTTATACTTTACTTTGCTTCGTTAACCTGTGAGGTCTGGGGCACTTTAATATATCTTTTTCAGTTTTTTTTAAGTTTCCTTAAAAGATAAGGTCTTACTTATGTTTATTATTGCATTCTTCTAGCTCAAAATATCTACATGAATTTGCACTTGAAATTTTGAAGCATTCCAGTGGCAGATTATTCAAGTGTATCATG
Source organism: Tetrastigma voinierianum (assembly GCA_016808115.1). Taxonomy (NCBI): domain Eukaryota; kingdom Viridiplantae; phylum Streptophyta; class Magnoliopsida; order Vitales; family Vitaceae; genus Tetrastigma; species Tetrastigma voinierianum. The sequence goes on along the minus strand of JAEQBH010007811.1, from coordinate 100,733 downwards.
TAGTTTTCCTAGGCAGCATTATTGCTTAGCTTTTCTTCAATACTTGTTGGCTCTTCATCTCGTGTTCTGTGGTTGTTAGATTAAAAAGTTCCAAATATGTTGTTTACACATTGTCTTGTGAAGTTTCAGTCAAATTAAGGTGAGAAAGAAAATTCCTCCCAGATTTTAATCATGCTCATGCAGATATCACACATTTGATTTAGAAGAATCCCACTCCATAATAATCCCTTTTATCCCATTCCTTCTATCCATCTCTTGTTATTTTTTGGTTGGTTGAAGCCGTGGTTTACTTTTTGTAGCATTGGTTGTGTGTGTGTATGTTTTTTGTCCTTTTCCCAATGTGCAAGATGTTTTCGTGCTCCTTCAACATTAGATCCCTATTTAACTGGAAGAAACTGGAAAAAGTAATGCTGACTTCTTGCTCTGGTCAGATTAGCCGAAGGGTATTTGAATTGATGAGAAGTGAATGTGCTGGTGATGGCTTGGTTCCATCAGGAACTAATTTCTCAGGATTGGATACTTCAAAAACACATTTTGAGAAAGAGGATGGTAATTCCACTGGTGGATACATGGGAAAAATGGAGGCTGGCAATAGTTTGGTTGTAGAAAAGACGGTGAAGCAAGAGCATTCCTTTGAATTGTGGCAAAAGGCGACAACTGTGGAAGTTGTTAGATTTAAAACTTCTGATGCTGTTTTGTGTCCCACTGAAACATACATATGGTCCAACCCAGAGTATTCGGCTCTGTATTTTTTCCAGGTAGCACCTTATAAGCAACCTTTCAACAATATCAATTTTAGTGGCTAGATGCAGACCTTCCTCTGCATTGATCATTTAGAAGGATCCTCTTTCTAACAGCCACATTTGTGGGGAGATTAGTTTTAAAATTTCAAAGACATTTATTTATTCTTTTTCTTAATGGTAATATTTCAAATATTCGTATAATGCGATTTCTTGAGGGTTAAGACTGCATTGCTCATGCAGGCACAAATGTTGAAACTATGTGTGCTCTTTGTTGTTGTTTGGGATAGGTGCTTGTATGATTGCAGTTTTCTGTTTATATTGCAGTTTTCTGTTTATAATTGATATAATTTCACCACATGTTTATCTCGGAAATTATTATGGTTTTGAAATGTTCCATCCCCACCCCCTTTTTTCCTACTCTCTTTGGTTTGGCTGCGTAGTTATTGTAATCTTGTTACCTATGTGTTTCTGTTATTTCTTTGACTATCTATTTGAGTTTATCCTCTAGTTCATTGAAATATCTTCAGTGAATCTCCAACTAAATCGTGACCAAATTAAACTCATCAGAATTCTATAAGTGCAAATTTGTTGTCTGATGCTTGGTCACTCCCTCTTTCCACCTCTCATTTTAGTTACTTCCTCAAACATTTCATGGTTCAACTCAATACAAGCGGTTCTAGCTACTCCCTTCAAATTTGCATTTCAGTACTTCAAGAAATCTAAGGTGACAACTAAAACAGCAAATTAGGATTGGTCATAATTGGTACTCAAATGAACCACGGAAATTGGATATGAACACAACTTAGTTTTGACTCTTGTATGTCCTCATAGCTTTAAAAGAGGTTAATACAAATCCAAAATAAGTCTATAGATATATTGTACCAGGAACTTTTGACCTTGTCTGATGTTGGATATCAGAGTCTCAATCATCAACCTTTTAGGTCTCTTGAAACAAATGTGTCGAAGTGATTTTAAGCTCCTGTGAGCTCCACATGCTAGCTTTTTAATGGCCCATGGTGGACAAGTTATGCAAATAACATTATGCACATACATATCATCATTTTCCTTGCACCTTATACACTCATAGTTTCAAGATTCTTCCATATGAGCTGGATTCTACTTGTGAATACATGCTTGTTATTCAGAACCTTTAAAGCTTGCATTCTATCTGACACAACTTTGAGCATGTGTGATTGAACTTCAAACTAAGTGAAGATGATTTAGAATGATTATGAAATGGAAAGTAAAATGATTTTTCGTAAGAAAATAGGAGAGGGCATTGCAACAGCTTAGGAATCAAATAGTCAGATAATAGCTACCTTCTTCCTCAAAATTTTTGAAGTTTGAACAAGATATCATCTATCTAATTATTCTTCTTCTAAAAACTCATGATTCCTCCATGAACCTACTTTTAAGCACCTACCATTTCCCATGTCAAAATATTTCCAAGTCTTTTGAAACCTTATTATTCTTTTCCACAATTCAATACATATACACTATTTATGACCAGAGACAAATATGACAGATTCATAGCCTTGAAACCTCAGAATATATATATATATATATATATATATATATATATATATATCCCAACTTTTTTGCACCCTAAGCTTATCTGGAGTTGTCTAAAGATTGATTTCTGTCCTCATCACAGTATGAAGTACCTGTCCCATTAACATTGCAACCTGCCTTCACTAGTGTGCGTGTGTGTTTGGAAGAGGAGTTGGTGCCTTTGGACCCTTTTTATCCGCATGCCAACTCATGGCTTCTTTCGATGAGGTACAAGTCATTCTACCCCCTGTCTTTTTGTTCTCAATACTGTATTTTCTATGTAAATCTATGTTAAGGCATGATATTTATATGAAACCCAAATCCTAACAGCTTGAGCTTTTAGGAGAGTTGGTCATTTAACATTGTATCAGAGTCTGGTTTGGTAGGAGATCCTGGGTTCGAACCACCTCTTTGCAAGTTATTCCCCATTTGTTGATTTGAATGTCCATGGGCGATCGTATTATTATTCGACTCCAGCTGCTGGGCGTGGTAATGTATTGCACGTATGGAGTGCCAAGGCGCACGATATTTTATATTAAACCCAAATCCTAACAGCTTGAGCTTTTAGGAGAGTTGGTCATTTAACAATCTATATTAGCTTCTTTGTTTGAGGGAGACCTTGTTCCACAGGTTTTTTTAATTCTGTTGTACTTATCCTAGTCTCTGGGAAAATTTCCTTGATTCTTCAACTTCAATGAAATAGGAATAGTTACTCTTCATTGCAAACTACTACATTTGGATGAAATATGTATAGATTCAAATATTTATTTTGATCTTATAAAAAAGATATAAGTTTTTCGTAGAAGGCTCCATATTTTCCTTAAATTATTATTCTTTTTTAATCTACTTTAGCTTACCCATTCCTTTGAGCTTGTGGATTCTTTTCTTACAAATGGTAATGAAAAGAATGAATGGTTTGCTACCTATACCTAGGTCATGGATAAATTTGAGATTTTATTGGTAGGATCTTTTCAGTTGTAGGCAGTATATTATTATGAATAATTCTGACAATTTCAGGAGAAAAAGAAGCATTTCTTATTACCGAGATAGTGCTAATTATCAGTGTTCCTTGCTTTTGGTTAACACCAACCACAAACTGAAATGCCCTAGTATGATAAACTGATGCTGAAGTTCAGTACTGAACAATGATGAAAACCAATCCACACCACCCTGAAGAAAGGTGGGCTTGGTTTGACTGCTTTAGCTGCATAATATACTTTTTCCAGGAACCTCAGCCAAATGAATAGGGGCATTATTGTAGTGATCCGACCATTAATCTCTAACCTTGCAGCAATGCCAGCACACAATTGTATCTACCCTATTATCAATTTCAAAGTTCCACCAACCATGAATAGTTACATCATTTGCATGGCTTTAGATAGAATAATGGTCGATGTGGTGGTATATTATTAGGATTATGGAATGAGGCGTTGATAACATATGCCCCTGCAACATATCTATTTTAAATAGATCATGGTGCCTCATTAAACTACTCATTTAAGAACGGATTTTAAACATAGAGCAATTTTCTTCTTAACTTTTTTTCTCATGTCTTTGCAACACATATGTTTGTTTAAAATTGTTTTTAAACAAACAAAAGGCCAATTTTATTTTCTCATGAATTATGCCATCACACTCACTCGTATCATGTGTTTTGAATAGATCATGGTGCCCCATTAACCACTTCATTTAAAAATCTGGATTTTATAAACATAGACAATTTTCTTTCTTAACTTTTTTTCCCATGTCTTTGCAACACATATGTTTGTTTAAAATTGTTTTTAAACAAACAAAAGGCCAATTTTATTTTCTCATGAATTATGCCATCACACTCACTCGTATCATGTGTTTTGTTAATTTGTTTAAATAAATGCGAATTTCCAGATGAAGATATTAATAAATGATTTATCAGGTTGGAAAGAAGCCATTTCATTGTATACCATCAAATTTCCTATAAAATAGCAGAGAATCTATGTTATGGAGTTCTATGCATATAGTCTTTTTGTACCTAGCTAGGGTATGCATTGGGATATTATAATTCATGTTTCCAACAACATGAGTGCATAGACAATCAGCCAGATAGGTCACAAACTCATTTTTTTGCCTTCTCCTTGAAACTTAAAATACTGATCATGTCTTCACCAGCCACGGGATAACTGGTGGTTTCATGGACGGCAGCTATTATAAATAAATCCAGAATTTCTGTGCTCTGGAACTTATAAAACTGGCATCTTTTATGTTTAGCATGATGTTGCTAATTGGTTGGTACAGCCTTATGGTGTATCTCTATCCAGATAAGAGATTGATCTGATGAATCTCTCTCTCTCTCTCTGTCTATGTTACAATGCATAATTTTTGGTAGGATACTGCAGTGCTCTTGTATCTTCTTTTCCTCTGAGAAATTGTTTTCATCTTCTTCAGAATCCGAGAAAGGAAGGAATCTGTAACAGTGCTGTGTGGCACTAGTGGCTGTGGGCAAATCTACTTTGTCTGCATTGCTGGTACTTGAATTCCTTTTATTAGAAATACTGATGCTATTTCTTTCTTGCAACTCAATGTGTATAAGTTATGTATGGTCCTAAATGTGTGTTTTGTCGTTCCACTGCTAACCTTTTTTCTGCACTAATGTGACATTCTGGACTTTGAAATGCTTACAGTGATGGAAATCAGTAAAAGTAAGTTTATGCATGTGACAATCTTGCCTTTCTTTATACGATGTACCTACTATGCCTCTAATTTCCTCTATTCAAGTGATAAATGATTTTGTTTCTAGAGAGATTTCTTTAAGGGTGGATCTTTTTTTTCCTTCATATTTTATGTTCTTTGGGAGGAAACATGTTATGTGAAAATTTTGAAATACTTGACCTAGATTTTTTGCATATATGAAAAAAGCAGCAGATTAATTTGTATCTTGTAGAGTCGGTTTCTTACATCCAACAATTTCTCTGACTTATCTTGTTCTCTACATGCTAGGGTTTATGCACTAGTTATTGCTTCAAGTTTATCATGGAGTTTTGATGTGGTGTTTTCTTTATTTAACATGTTTTAACCATTTCTAAATTTGAGGATTGGAATTGGACAACAAATTTGAAAACCGGGCATTATTTCTGCATACATTTACAATTTCCAATGGATAAAAATTTATCTTTACCTCTATCTTTTGCAGGGTAGCAGGTTGTAAATTACAACTGTGATATCTACTGACTCGATTCGGCACATGACGAGGAGTTTCGTTGATGAAAAGCAAAATCCTCTGCTCTGGGCTTCACCGCTATGCTGGGAATGTTTGGATCCAGTTGCTGTGGCAGAGGCAAAGGCCAAAAGGAAAGCAAAAAAATTAGCGCACATTTCACACTCTCTTCCTAAGGATGAGGCGTTTGATGGTTCCAGAAATGGGAAATCTGAACCCCGACAATCAGAAGTGGGTTCTAGTACTGTTGAGTTAATCCGTCCAAAGCAGATGGCAATTGAAGGATTTAAAGCACAGAGTGAGATGGTTATTGACAGTCTTGACCGGCTGATCACTGCATGGGAAGAGCGAAAAGAGTCAGTAGTCGTTAGCTGTGTCTTATCTAAGCCTTAATTTTGTGGTAAGTGTATTCACGAATTCTATTTTTTTCCCTTTCTCCCAACAAAGAAGCTTTTTGTGTTTTGTTTTTAGTTACAATGGTTGTTCCAATTGGCAGATGGGGCTGAAACATCCGTCAATTATACCATTCATGATATACATTACAAATGAAGACAAACACTTGGAACGATTTGCTGTTCGTGCAAAGTATATGACACTGGAGCCTGCAAAAAACAAATATGTAAGGGTGATTTGTAATATCAGAACAATCCAGTCACCTCTGTAATCGGCTGATGTACATTTGGTCCCCAAAATAAATAATATAAATGTTGATGCAGTGTGGCAGCCATTCATGCAATAGTCTTGGCTGCCTAAGAAGGACGTGAGGCAGGAGCACTTTATGACCCCTCCACAAACACAGTTACTTAAATTGATGAAGAATACAGAAGCCATGCAGGCCAATTCGATTAAGCCCAAGGAATGTTTCAACTGATCTCAAAGGCAAAGGCTCTTTAGGCAACTGATGGCCTCGTTAATACTGATGGGCCATATGGGCCTGTTGATTTCATTGATGGCAATACGGAGGCCCATCTTGGGAAAAGGGAATCTATAAGGAATTGGGATCTTGGGTGTATGGACCATTGCAGATTGGAAAGGAACTACTATTAATCTTCATTTTGGTCACTTTGGGATTAGAGCCTGGCCCAGTGAAAGTTGTGTACAGAGTCATGCTGAAGTGTTGATGAGCCAGTGGTGAAGGAAACTGAGACTGGTAGTAGATATTACTCTTCTTGCTGCAGCTCACCCAGGATGTCTGATGGACTTCCAAGGAGGTATTTGATACCACACCCCCCCACCCCCCAGTGTTACTTTTGGAGTTTGTTCAAAATTTGTCTATTGGCAATTTGTTATTGCCAAATGTGAAATGAATCAAGATATGGAAAATAGTCTACATCATTGTGTTGTCATTTTTGTAGTAGTAAGATGTATGGTCACATTGTCACTTGCACTAGCAACCAACCGTGTGTTCTGAATTTTCTTTGTTTCTGTTTACGGTTCTATCTGGATGGATGTCTGATTTGTGTTTTCTTGTTCTCTCAGCTGAAGGAGGAACAATCAGTGTTTGGCAGCGATGAAGAGGTTGATGATCCACCTGAGGTGGACAGTGACGAGGATCTCAGCGACGATGGCAACAAGCAGATCCATGAGGAGGTAAGGATTGAAATTTTAATGTTGGATTTGACTTTGATATGATTTCTAGATTGGTCCTCAAAACTTGATAGGGAATCTTTTGAGGCTCAGAATGCCAAACAATATTGTCAATGGTAGAGGTTGTTATATGGTGAATGTTGTAATCATAAGGATGGATAATCACATATTCTCTCTCTCTCTCTCTAATCTTAACAGGAAGGGTCAGTTGATGAGGAATCTACAAATCTGATGAAGAATATGATGATTCAAGCAATGCTGGATATGCAAGAGAGTGGATACTGTTCAGATGATTTTAAACAAGGTGGGTTGATGATGATGTATGGTGAGCAATCAGTGGTAGGGTAGTAGGAGGTGAGAGGTACAGACAAAATCTAGACCTCTTCCTAAGGAGTAGAACAAGAAATGAGGGTATGTCTGAGCCGCCATGTTCTTATGCTGGCAACGTCAAAATGAGAAAACGTTCCCTCAGCATTCCTGCATTGGGAAAGCATGGGTCTTTGATCAATGGTGGTCCCATTCTCTCTGGAGCTTCTCAGGGCTAGGAAGAAGGATATTTTTGCAGGCTGGTGGTGGTTTCATTTTCCTCTTCTCTTCCCCCTCCCCCTCCCCCTCCCCCTTTCCTTTCCCTTTTCTCCTCTCCTTTGCTTTTGTCTTTTAGTTTTAGATAGAATCTACGCACTTTTCTCTCTCTCTCTCTCTCTCTCTCTCTCTCTCTCTCTCTCTCTCTCTCTCTCGCATAGAAACGTTTAGTATGATGGAGTTACCAGAATGCTTTTGATTTGCAGTTTATAACTCAAAACTCCATAGGTTTGACAAGTATTTGGAAAAGCAATTAAGCAATAACAGGAAAAATACTCAACTGTTTGTGGTGAAATGGGAAAAAAAAATTATATACTGCTGACAGTTACAGCCAATGCATCTAGTACATAATCTAGTGGTGCCTTTGTTAAAAGTTGTTCCTCGTAAGTCGAAAATGGGTAGAGATCAGTTTCAGCTATTATAAAAAGAGACTAATATTATGGAGAGAGTCGAGGTATATATACACTAATACAAGGGCAGAGCAGTAACAGCATTAGAGTATATAAAAGGAATCCTAAATATACTTTAGTATCCTAAATATACAAAAAATCTTAAATATTTCACACAGTTTCTATTGGTGTGTCAAAATAATACTAATTCATATGATGTAGAAAGAGGAGGTCAAAAGAGATCTTACAGAAGCTGTAGATTACAGTTCCTGTGAAGGCCCGAGGTTTATGATAGTGGATCAAGATTACTCTTTACAAATCAAGACTGAGAGGGAAGCAGGTCGAGATTGCTGGGAGTGTTCAAGGTTGCTGGAGTGCTCGAGGTCCATGACTGTTGTGGAGGGAAGGAGATAAAAGTGGGTGTGGCTCAAATTGATTGTTTTTTTTTTTTTCAAATACAAATATTAGAAGTCTAAGGGAGAGGAAGAGTAGAAAGAGAAAGAGAAGGACAATCGTGCAAAGGCAGAGTGCTGTATGGGCACAAGATTAGTGGATCATAAAGAGTGATAACGTAGCCTGATTCTCTTTGCTGGAAAGGCCAAAAATACATAAGGCTCTATGGGTTGTAGTTTTTTATTTTATTTTATTCTCGCATTCCCGTTTACATCAACATATCATAAAAGCGGCAGCGGTTAGGCTAGGGTTTAGTGCGCGGTTAGCATCGAGCATGAAAGTATGAGATCTCATTCAGATGCATGAGAAAAAACAAGAAAAGAGGTGTAAGAAGGGGGTGGGGTGGTCAAGACTACTACAAAACCATCTCTCCTTAAATTAAGAAAAGATGCTAGTAGATAAAAAATTGAGAGAATGAGAGGCTAGGGTTTGGGGTTTGCTATTAAACTGGCTACCATGATACTAAGATAAGCAAAAATATACTCATATTATTGAGAGTTGAGGTGCACATATACACCAATACAAGGGTGGATGGATTAACATTGAGTATATAAAAGGAACTTCTAAATATACTAAATACATTGAGAACTCAAATATGCTCTAATATCAATTGAGAAAATAAAAGTATGGAGGCCAATATATGGAGGAAAATTCTTTGGAAATATTATCTTTATGAGCTTTGAAAAGTCATGGAAGATAGGATGATTTTTGCTGGTTTCATTCCAAGGAGCTCACTAGTGTTGTATGGTTATTATTGTGAGAAACAATGGAAATATAAAATATATGAATTAGAGCAGCATGTTGTTATGTTATTGCATCTCGCAGAAGGAGTTATCACAGAGTTTCTAAACATAATTTTATTTCTAAAAATAATAAAGCATTTTCATGAGAAATGTTTTGTGAAAATAAATATTAGTAACAAAAAAACCTTTTCAATACAATATTTTTAAAAAGTGTTTGCAGTGAGTCAAAAGAGTAAAATAGTTATCATTTTTTTAAGAGTAAAATTTCAATGGGTGAAATTAATTTAAAAAAATGTTTTATGAGTTTCATCATGAAAAGCATTTATTATATATGTATGATGTAAAAGTTTTTATAATTTATGTTTAATAATGCTACATAAAAAAATAAAAAATATACTAAATTTGTTCTCAAGATTTCTTAGATTTTATATCTTTTTCAGGCTAGGAAACTATTTTCTATTGTAAACTAAAAGGTTTCATTTTTTTCTCTCAAGGTCTTCTCTTATCTTTGATTTTGTCTACAAGCCATTTGGAAAAAAATTAAATATGATAGAAAAGAAAACCAAGATAGTCGAAGGTATAAATATTTTCACCTCTTCTTTTTATTTTTTAGTCTCTTAAAAAAAAATTATTTAAGAATATTCATGCATGATTGACATCAATGGCTAAAATTTAATGATTAAGTTAACAAAAATGGATGTTGTGTGATAATTGAGGTATTTATTTTGCATGAAACTGAAAGTACTCATTAGTATATGTTAGAATGGTTCAGATATTTAAAGTTTTAAATTTAAAATTTGAATATCTCACATTTTCAAAACACTTCTTCCTCAACCCTTCCATCTTTTATAATTAAACTACGGCCAGCCTCCATAAAGCAAGAGACGCACATTTTTTTGCAGGTTTCTAAACCTATTCAGATATACAGAAATTACCAAAAAGTTATTTCATTTTGGTCTTTCAGTTTCAACATTTAAGTTTTCCAGTTTATAGTTTTCTTCTGTTTCTATCAATGGCTGGAGGTAAGTTCTAACATCTCGCTTCTGCATATGATCTGATCGTATTCCGGTTTTATTTGATATGATCAGATTATTTAGTTATTGATTTTTACATTTGGTATCGAGCCTGTGACATCTTCCTTGTATCTTCTTTTGGTTTAGGAGGATATATAATATGCATGTCTTTCATGAACCACAACTTAAGATTTTTGACGGCTCCTAAGAATCACGTATGTTCATAAAAGATTGTGTTTTTGCATCCATTGGATAAATGAAAGTAAGGCAAATCAAGAAGTAAATAGTTTTTTGCTCTTCTGGTTTCTTATAAAAATAAAAATAAATAAAAACTAGTTTTTGGGTTTCTGGTTTCTTATAAAAATAAAAATAAATAAAAACTAGTTTTTTCTGGGTAGAAAACGATTTCTAGATGTTGAAGATGACTTGAATATGGGTTGATTTTTGAGCCCTGGGCTATGGATTTCTTGCGCCCAAGGCCTCTGAATGCTGCCCAATGGCTTATCTATTAAGATTAAAAAAAAAAAGATGACAGAATGATTCAATGTTTCAAAATTCAGAGATATTTCATTCAGTTTGATCTCAATAGATTACTGTTTGTGGGATACCTGAGCGCCTGTTTGGCTATAGGATAGTACTTCTGTTTGGTTGTATGACAGCTAAGAGATCTTGTTTGGATATCCAATCCTCTATTTGGACAATAGTGTCTTGTTTGGTAGCAGGAATAGGAAATTGAAAAAAAAAAAAAAGACAAAAGGCATTGCCTAGAGAATTTGATCCCAAGCTTTGAATATTAATGATCGTGCTCCACTAATTATATGCCAGGCACCCGGATGGTACTATTCTACACTGATTTGTTTTATACAAATTTAAAATGGATTAAAGTTAACTTGTTAGCAAAATTAATAAAAAATGTAAAATTATTGAAGTTGAGACACACTTCACCATCGTGCTATATGGTAAATTGATAATTCTCTTTAACTGCAAGCAATTTTATATAATCCAGTGATTATACAATTTTATTCATGCAATGATTATTAGTATGTAAAAAAAATTATATACATGCTATATAAATATTTTTCTTTAAAATTGTTTATTCTCTTATGTTAAGTGATCTATAATTTTAATTAATTAGAGAATCACAACATTCTTAGTTGGTTAAAATTATATATTAAGTTTTAAGATCACATTTGATAACATTGATTGTAATACTTCAAACTATATGAATGTTATAAATTTCACCCCACTTGAATTTTATAATATTTTGTATGATTGTAATGGTGATATCAAATCATATTTAATTTATCACAGGACAGAATAATTAACATTTTGGTGAAGCCTTATCATAAGCATTATTTAAATCTAATTGAGTAAGATTTTAGCCCAAAGACAAGTTTTATGTCCTGTGTTTTGTGATTTTAAAATTCCATTTACATTGGTAAAATACATCATTGTTTCTTTGCCTCAATCTTTGATTAATAAGCATATATTAATATTTGTGTTATTCAACTGTTAATATTTTTTATCATGTGATATCTCGACCAGCGCGATAATCCAGGCACAAAGGAGAAAGTTCTTTCCTCGTGATTTTAGCTTAACTGATATCGACCATGCGATGGAGGAAAGACGAATCGAACTTCATTATCGAAACTACTTTATAGCTAGTAGTCTTTATGAAAATGGGAGTCCACAGCCTTTTCATTTGTTTACAGTTAATTTAAAGACATTCAGCCGGTATTTCATATATGTTGAAGAAATCGATAAAGCTCAAACCACTTCTGAAAGCCATTGATGAGCACTTTGCAACTTCTGACAAAACTCTTGCTAGTACCTTAATTTTGTAGTTTTCATCCACCAAGCTCACCGGGATAAGAGGAGTGCGTGATCATATCATGCGCATGAGGGATATATCGGCTAACTTAAGACATTAGAAGTTACCATGATGGAAACTTTCCTTTTTCATTTTATATCAATACTCGCCCCAACAAATAGGGGCCCTTTTCAAAATCTCTACAACACATAAAGATAAATCGTCAATTAAATGAATTGCCACTCATGCGCAAGGCAAAGAGAGGAAGGTTAATGATTACTTACGAGGGCTAAAAGGTTAACTTGGCCACTTTTCGAAAGAAAAGAAAGGATCAAGTTAAATGAAAGCGAAAAGATTCCTGTTCATCCAAGCATAAAAAGAAAGAGTCAAAGTGTTTTTTTGTAAGGCGACATGAAGAAGGATTGCTTCAAAAAATTCAAAGATCCTGAAAAGAAAGGCACTAGATTTTCTGCTCTATATGAATCTAATACTACACGTTAATCACAACACATTATGGGATTGATCTAATCCAATCCACGCTCGGCCTATACAGAGATGTAAAACCCAAGGAAGCCGCCAGAGCTTCGAACAACATGGATTCATTCAAGCAACAAGATGAGTTCACATGTCACACCCCTACACCCTCCTGGACGAAGAGAGGGGGGCGGGCACAGGGCTGTGAGACTCCTTACCCGACTCTCGATATCAGGCCCATTTCAATAAACAAATCCATATCTTAATATAACTTATAAAACTACCACCGTAACGTGTTTAAAACGCTCAGATTATTATACATGTATGAGTCCCATTTACTTGTTCTTACACAAGTTCACTATTAATAAAATATTACATTTGTTATTCCAAAACCAAAAAATAAAATCAAACCTACATCAATCGACTCCTATCAATAGATTGGCCCTATTGTATACTTAATGCCTCTGATGTCCTCTTCAAGACTTACACGATGAAATACCCGTGTTAAGTTTCTATAGCTTAGTGAAACAAATAATAGATATGACTACGTGAAGCCATTCACAATTACACGATACATATAACATAAATGATACATTTTCTTTACATATGTTTAATTTTATAATGTAGTTTTCATATGTAACATAATTCTTATAATGCACTTTCATCTCCTGAGGAGTTCGTAAATTATTCAGATTGCATGCATCTACAAGATATTTATGTACTATAACCGATTTCTTATGCTTTCTTATTATTTATTATTTAGATTCTCATCATATAAAAGTTCATTTATATGTGAATCAATAAATGAATGACAAGGACGCAAATACACAGGCACTGTCATGTTAGACTGTGATTATATATATACAAATTCTATGACACTATACAGCATGACTATTATCTAATCCCCGGCAATAGCGCCAAAAACTTGTTTACAAATTTTGATTAAAATATGTGTTTGTTCTTTTTGTAAACTGGATTCATTAAAAATTGTGTTAGGTCTAAATCACTACAAGTACACAGGTCGTACAAGTAATAAAAGAGGATTTTTAAGTCCAGATGATGCTCTGACGTAGGATTGATGATAAATCAAAAGAATAACTACTCCCAACTACTCAAGATCCTTACTATTTGAACTCCCAATGTTAAGACATTTAGAGAAACTAATAAAATGTAATTTTACTAAGATATAAAAACACAAGAGTGGATTCGGTATTCATACTGAAAGGACAACACCGGGAAATAGAATGAATAATTGTCAATTTCTAAGACCATTTCAATCAGCTGTCACAAGTTGGAAAGTCAATTTGTCAAAGATGCATCAGGGTATAGTTTGGATTTCTCCTTTAACCATACCTTTCACTAATTAGAGATTCATATGTTCATTTATGACTGCTTATTCCAATCAGCTACTCAGAAGATATAATCATCTTTCTAAGATCTCGGGTATTTTTCCTTTGGGCATTTCCTACACTCCAAATCTTAGACTCCACCTCGCCTTCCATAGACAGGATATCAAGTGCATTCTCCAATTTAAATGGCACCTCATCCTTCAATACTGATGAAATTTTCCATTTTCTTGATTAGATCTTTGCTAACATGGGGTTAGAATCCTTTCATCAAAAAGAGGAGAAACCTCTAAGAGATTAAACTAATACTTCGTCAAACTATCCTCAAACCATGAGTAAGTTAGTGATCTATTTGAGTAATCTTTCAAAGTTCATTAGTTCCAAAGTATTAGTCTACCATACCCACAAAGAACTGCACTATACCCTTAGGATTCTCCATCTCCGTGTCACGCAGAGGGCCTCTTAGAAATCACTAACAAGATACAAGATTTGTTCGGGGTACACCCGCACTAGTTAATTTGGGGAAACACCTTAAGTTAAAAATAATACCACTAAATAAATTCAATAATCAACTGGCGCTTTTTCTTCCACTTTGTTAAAAATAACAATCATCATCGACTCCATTCCCAGGAGCTTTAACAAGCCAACCGGTTCACATAACCGCTTATTAATCGATCAAGAAAATTCATCGATATCAGAACAAACCGGGAATAAATGAACTCCATAAATTTTCTCAAATCCAATTAAAGCAGAACAGTAGTGACAGAGAAAAGTTTACAAGAATTTCCAACCTCGAAGTTGTACATCGCTCACATTACTCAAATCCAGAAAACAAGTCGTAAAACCAACTAAAACTACACACTCAAACTAACATAATAAAAGAAAATAAAAGATAAAAGTAGTACATATATAAAGAGTCTTCAAATACTAGAAGTCCCGACCCTTATGGACCACGATAGTATCAGATGCGCTCTATTTATAGAGCTTTAAATGATAGGCCGCACTTCAAGGCACAAATTGTGGATCCCAAAATTTATGGCCCAAAATGGTCACTTTGTCGCGACATGGTTCTTATCTTTTTGCCAGCCATCGGTCGTGGCCTGCGCTTTCCCCTCGTCACACATATTTTCATGCTATCTTCTCTTCGACTCACTGCGGACATAATTTGACTGTGTCACAACATAGTTATGTTGATGTTGTCTGTTTTATGTCACGACATGATTGTCTTTTGTCGCGATACAAAGTAAATTTCCTCCTCCAAATTTCTTCTTCAACTTCTCAAGGTAACAGCCTCGCTTATGTAGTGACATTCTTTTTGTTGTTATTCTCAATTTATGTCGTGACATACTTTTCATATGGCAGTTTCTCCTAGTAGCATGGATTTGCTGGTCATTTTGGCGTAGCTGTGTTGCCTCAGATACGCTGACCGAACTCAGGTCGTGATGTACTCTTTCCATGTCGCTATTGCAGTCTTCTTTACTCCTTATCGCTAGCTGAACTTTTTGTTACAATATTGAATCCTCGTCATGATAAACCTGCTCGCTCATCTCTACTCTCTTTTTTCCATTTTTCCTCGTCGCGACATAAAACTTCTCGTCAGCGATAGAAACATCTGTACTTCAGCAATTTTTATCGCCGCGACATAACATTCCTTTTGTCGCTGGCCAAAGATTTCTCGCCTTCACTTTATTCCGTCGCGAACATGAGTTTTCTGCCAGAACATTATTTTTGTAATTTTCTCAACTTCTATCGCGACAATATTTGTCTTTTTTGCAACAAAATTCACCTCAGCCTCAAGTTTTCTCTATCGCAACAGAGAAATTCTATGTCGCGACAAAGTCCGCGATGTACGCCATTTAATGCTGTGCAGCCATGGTTTTCTTCCGTCAGGGCATAAAATTTGCTCTGGTCTTCGCCTCGTTTAAATGTCCGTCAAAGGATAGAAAACTTTGTCGCAGCATTGTTTACTGTTTTCCATTTCTATTGCGATAGAGTTGTCTTTTGACGTGACAGAGTTCATATGATGACTTTGTTTCTTGCGTTGGCGGCTAAATTGTAAGATGTTATACAAAGTTCCAACAATGCCATTTGCTTGATCAAATGTTATTTATTAAAGTAAGGAATGTCGCGACATTCTTCTACGAGCTGCTCCCACTGCGGTCGCGGACATAAAATCCATTGCTGCGATAGAAATTAGTCGCCCATCTTAAATTATGCTACAGCTTCATTTCGCTTATCGCTTAGCTTGATCCTTTGCTGCGACATACTTCTACCTATTATATCGAAATTTGTCGCGACATACTATGCCTTGGGCCAATTTTTCACTTTTCAATTTCTTCATATAAAACCTAATAAAACAGAAAAAAGTCAGAATTTTCCATAATTCAAGATTAGTGCGTATCCTTAAAACAAAAACAGCACTTTATAATTTAGCATTAAAGTGTATCCTAAACTAATAAAATATGTCAGAAAAATGGATTAAAATAAATGAGTTTAGGCTCATCAAATTCCCCCAAACTTAAAGTTTTGTTGAAACCCTGCCAAATAAAAGAAAATTTTGTTTGTCCTCAAAACAATTTAGCTTTTATTTTTAAAGACATTTTCTTAGAACCTATAATTTGCAAGGAATATAAGTCAGCTGTAAAGTTATCTCTAAACATGTTTCCAATCTAGAATCAGAAGACCAATTAAGTTCACTAATCAACCAAATACCTTATTGTGTAAACAATTTTAATTACTTCACCCTTATCGTGAGTGAGCGATGGTCTTCTTCTTTTCCTTAATGTGATGAGGTTAATCTTTGAGATACATGATAGCAAACTTCTTTCTTTATTTTTAAAGTCCTATGCTTATTTGTCATATTAATCTCCACTCAATGTAAGTTTTCTATACCACCTTTGAATCAATTAGGTCTTTTATAATGTGAGGCTTAGGTAATTGAGTAGATATCAGGACAATTTTTAGCTCAATTTTTACCCAAATTTCACTACAATTTTGACATACTTGCCTTCATATGCGTTCTTGACTTTTTTCCCATTTATGTCAACTTTCTGAACCTCCCATTTTTGATTTTCGTGATACTTTCAAGCGGTATTTTTCTTGACCACAATCAGACTATAAACTTTCCTCCTTATCCTTGAAGCTTTTTCACTTTTCATCTTCCATTAAAGTCTTAGAATAGTGCAACATTTGTCTTTAAGCTTTCTACCACCCTTAATCTAACTTTGGGGTCAAGAACTCCTCATGCCACTACATTAGCAGACTAGGTGTTTAACACCCTAAGAACTTAATTGTTAAAGAGAGGAAGGCTATGAAGACCAAACTTATTCCACCTTTAATACTTTTCTTTTCACAATTTACCTTTCTTCATCTTTTCATCTTTCCCATCACAATGGATTTTCCCTGTCTCAACCCTTCTTATCATCATTTTTCACAATTTGAAATAATATCTCCCCCAAACTTGTCATCTTCTATTATTGTTATTTGTCATGTAATCTCAAAGTGCAACCTGGGTTCTTTAACAAGCAGGATTATATTCAAGGAGGAATTAGGCTTTTCACTCTGGTCAGCTTGAAGGATACAAGGATATTAGCCTCAATTAAGGTACTAAGGTGTATGCTATATTATTAATAGGGTAGGCTGGAAGGCTCTAATCCTTCAAGAACGACCCATATCATTTCATGTTGGGCCGTATCACAGATTTCGTCTCTCGACTAATAATCTAACAAGTACTAGGACATTTGGAGATTAAACTATGATGGATCCCAAAAGATGTCCCTAACCTAGTACAACTGCTTTTGGGATACTTTACATGCAAAAGGTTTATCAACATTCTTTAGCAATAAACTATTTACAAAATGTATCACAAGTCTTATTTGTTCCATCAATTTGTTACAAACTTCCTTATTCTCAAGTTCAACACATTCATTAATATCCCTACAACTTTCCCATTTATCTCTACCCCAATTCATCTATCCTAATACTTGTTTGGTTCCCTTGATATGTTGCTATGTTATTTTTTTATAAGTTAACAACTCATTAAAATTAACCATTCAATTCAAATAGTTAACATGACAAATATTCAATTCACGCCTATATAATTCTACTCAAATGATCGATAGTAATCTATGATTTAACTTAAGAAATCTAGTTTCCCATTATTTAACAAAACCTTTCATCGAAGTCATCAATTTTAATTATTTAAAGGTAAAAGAAAGAAAATAAAAATAAGACACACGGAAGAAATGCAAATAAAGAGTGAACACCAATTCTGCAAAAAGAATTTTTCAATTCATTAAATTTTTCGTGTATGAGAGATGTACAAGGGAAATGGGAATAGACAATGTTCATTTTTTCTTTGAGGCCATTTCTATCAGCTTCCATTTAAATATTCTTCAACTTTCTCTCAATAGGGTTGGCTTTATTCTCCCGCTGCACTAGGGGTTTGATTTTGAAACTGCTCTCTTACAAGGTTCCAATATTTTTCCTCTGATTCCAAGTTAGAGAAGGGTATTGGTGGGTTTGTTACACTCTGAGGGACTATTGTGTATGGCACACAAATTAAATTCGACTGTAGAAGCTGCTCTTCTTCGCTTGAGACTACTGGCTCACGCCTTTAGCTTAATAATTCCAAGAGTGTCCCTGTTGTTGACTTGCTCATAAGTCATTAGGTGAAACTTTGTAATGTGCAGTAAGATTATTCAACCACTCTATCCCTTGATTCAAGGCATGCCTTTAAGGCATTGTCTCTATCCCCCCACATTTTTAAAAAACCCGCTTCATGTTTTCCTGTTTCAGTCCAAGAAGCTACTTCTATCCCTTTACCACTGGCTTCTAGCTTCCATCCCTTTTTTCCAATTCGCTCCATTTTTCATCTATTTGTTTCAATGCCTCCTCCAGATTTTGATCCTTCTCGAAATATGGGCATTCATATATTCATCCCTAACCTAAAGTTGGATTTTCTTTAGCTGGTCATTCCTCTCGCACTCCTATTTCCCCATAGGATTTCCCAAGATTCTATCAGTTCTGTTATTACTCCAAAATTCCAACTTTAAGCTCTTTCTTGATGGACGTTTCTTATGTCTGGAGATACTTTTCAGATGGGGTTAGGCTTCTTTGAATTTCTTGTTGCTCTTGGGGTGGACTTTCCCATTGTACTGGCTCATTGCATCTTTCATTCCCCCCTTCTTCTTCTATCTCTATTTCTTCTTTCCTCTGCTTTAGGACCTTTCATCACTTCACCAGTACGCCGAGGAGATGCCTCCGGGTATGTTTCTTCGTTTCCTCACTCTTCATCTACTCCCCCCAAGAAGGCAAAAGGAATTATGTCCTGGTCTTATATTGCGACAGAGTAAGAAATGTCTTGACATATTTTATGATGTTCATGTGTACTTTTGTCACAACAAAAGGAATTATGTCGTGACAGTTTTTCTTGTAAAATCAAAGGTTAGTATCATCTTTGTCGCGGCAAAACATTGTCTATCGCGACAATCTTATGTCTTACTTCAAAATTTGCCCAATTAATCTTTCAACACAATACAACTATCTTGATAAATATGCTTCTCCCACCACCACACTCATGGAAAATACATCTAATCATGATAATCAACACATCTTTTCTTCACCCAATATAATTAAACATGATAATCAATACGAATCCAAGGAATGCTATAACAAAATTGTTTAAAAATCTTTACCAGAAAAAAAAAAAAAAAATTGCATTCCCCCAAACTTCAATTGTGCATTATCATTAAAGAACAAGTTAGGGACAAAGAAACTCCTCAGAATATTTGCATAGTTATTTTTGAGAAAGAATGCTTCCAATTAAAATCCATCTTTAAATATAGCTTCATTGTCTTGAAAAAAAAACAAAATTAAAAATAAAATTTCTAACAAAATTAAAACTAGAAGTTCAAACACACAAAATTTAACAAAATTAATCTAACTATAAAAATTAAAAATTCCGCCAAGCTGCCTCCCAAGAAGTTGCCTCAATTTATGTCTTACGCTAGATATTTGTCGCAAAAATGTCTCCATTTTAGCAAATTCTTTTCTTTTCTAAATCAGATCTCAACTTCATTTAAATTTCTCCACCACTGCTACTCTTCCTCGAATCACAGCCATTTAATCCTTCAGATCATTCAGGTCACTGGGAACGCATCCCTGGTCGATTCTCGCATGGCTAGAGCCGCCACTCTACTCCGAGTCTCCGACACCCTCTAAAGAGGCTGGTATTGACCTCGTAAAACACGCTTGTGTTTGCTTGAATGCCTAGCTTAGCAAACTTCTGCTCTATGTATGTTTAGCAAACTTCTATTTCTTCCCATAAGCTGCATCTGGTCCCCTAAAGGAATTAGATCTCCTCCGCCTCGATTTTTTGCTTTCACCGCTAGCCGTTGTTGTTGTTGTTGTTGTTGAACCTAGGGCAGGCATGATATCATTCGCAGATTCTGAATCTGGTCTTTGATCTTTGTCAGGCTCCTCCTCCGATAGCCAGGTGCTCCCATGGTTCCTGAGCGCCGTGCGGTAAAGGAGGGTAAGTTTAGGCTGGACTTTAAAAGGTAGCTCCCATTGGCATTTGAGGTAATGTGCCTCCTCAACTGGTAGGACCCCCGCTTGGTTAGTCCTCATCAACACTATTTCTTTCTCTCATTCATCTACTATCCCTCACTCAAGTGCCGCGGTGCATTCTTCTCCTCATTGTTTCCAAGCTTGTTCATTAATGTATCCAACTTTGCTTATGGCAAATCATCCGATTAAGCCTCAATTACACTCCCTTTAGTCTCACACAAGCCCCAAGCTTCGTATGGAGCTTTGTAGTTGCATTTAGCAAGGTCTTCAATTAGCTGCCTTGCCTCCTCAGCTCTTCTTCTTATAAAGCCTCACGACAGGCTGCATCGATTATACCATTTAAGGCATAATTCATTGAATGGTAGAAAATGTCCATCTAAGTGGTTAGATTATGCATAGAGCATCTTTTTAGTAGTCTCTTATATCTCTCCCATGCACAGAGACTCATCCTCCTCTCGTTTGAAGACTATGATTCTCTCAGTCTCCTCGTGGTCGTGGCTGGAGAAAATCTGCTCATATAGGCCTCCACCAACTCTTCCCAATTTGTCACTGATCCAACAGGCAGTGACTCAAACCAAGCTGTTGCCACATCTCTCAATGAAAAGGGAAAGAGCTGCAGCCCCATCACTTCGCCTCATCCCATTCAAATTTTGACTTTGTTACCATTCACAAATCTTCCCATATGTTCATCGGGTCTTCACCGGGATGTCTAGCTGGAATCATTATGTCATTACCATCGTGGATAAGAGTCGCTTGAGTTCGTAAATTGACGGCTCTATGCAGCGTGCTTGTCTCACAACAAATAGACATCATTCCTGAAACAACAGCCTCCAAAAGTCTTCCATCGCCATTCTCGCTTTGCGTCTTCATGGTTTTCTTCTGCAGTGCCATGTGCCTTTCTTTGATTTTCCGTATTTCAAGATTCAGCACTTGTAAATCTTCTCATTCTCAATGTTCTCTCACTCTTCATTCCAGCGCAAACAGACTGCTTCCTCGGTTTTCAGTGCATTTAAAATCTTCAGAAATAGAAACACACTGAGAACGTGAATTGAAATTGGTGGAATCATTTATAATAAATGAGTCATAGGGAATATTTTCGCAGTTTTAATAAGCCATCACGCAGTTAAAACTTTTTATTTTCATTTCATTTATGATATAAATAAAGAAAACAAACAAAATTATAAATTCTCCTCTTCAATAGAATATTATTGATCTTTAAATTCATTATTCTTATCCTCTTGCAACGACGCTAAAAACTTGTTGTTAGACCAGACAGGATATATAAATTTATGACAATGTTAATAAAGATCATTTATTATCTTAATCCCGACAACAAAGGAAAACTTGTTTACAGATTTGATTAAAATATGCATGCCTGTCCTTTGTGTAACCTGGATTCATTAAAAATTGTGTTTGGTCTAAATCACTGTAAGTGCACAGTCGTGACAAGTACAAAGAGGATTTTAAGTCCGGTATATCGCTCCCACGAGGATTGATGATAAATCAAAGACTAACTACTCCCGAACTACTAAGATCCTTTACTATTTAAACTCCAATGTTAAGCATTTATCAATAAAGAACTAAAATAATAATAAAAATAATTTCACTAGTACACATAAAAATTAATGTAAGAGTGACTGGAGAGTTCATTGAGCGAGACAACATCATAAATAGACCAATGAATACCAAGTCAATTCTCTCAGATCATTTTGAATTATAGCTAAGTCATAAGTTGGAAAGTTGAATTTGTCAAAGATGCATCGGGTATAGTTCGATTTCTCCCTCAATCATATCTTTCACTAATTGCAGATCCAGCGTTCATTTATGACTCAGCGGACCTAATTAGTTACTTGTAAGATATAATCCTCTTCTAAGATCCTGTGGTGCTTTTCCTTTCAATACTACAATCTAAAATTCTGAAAGGACTAAAGAATTCTTAATCCCATAGATGTGGATATCACAGCCTTCTCCAATTTAAATGACACCTCATCCTTCAACATCGGTTTTGAAATTTTCCATTTTCTTGATTAGGATCTTTGTTGACACGGGATCGTAATCCCATCGAAAGAGGAGAAACTGAGTGACAAACCTGATATACTCGACAAACTATCCCTCAAACCAATATAAGTTAGTGCGATCTATTTGAGTAATCTTTCAAAGTCTATTGGCCTAGTATTACCAACCATACCTATAAAAAGAACTCCGCTCTATACTCCTGCAGATTCTCCCATCTCCTGTGTTTAAGGCCTCTGGAAATCGCAGCAAGATACAATACTTTGTTTTGGGTATGGTACTAGGTATTTGGGAATAATTAAGTTAAAAATAATACCAATTAAATAAATTCAAGAATTCTAATTAAGGTGTTCTTCCACTTTTGTGCGTAAAAATAACAATCATCAATTTTAATTTATCTCTGCAGAGGGAGCTCAATGTTTCAAAACTGGTTCACATAAATCAGTTACTAACTGATCAAGAAAATTCACTGAGATTGTAAACAAACTGAAATGAATGAACTCCATAAATTTTATAAAATCCATTTAAAGCAGAATAGTAGTGACAGAGAAAAGTTTACATTGAATTCCAACTCGAAGTCAACATCGTACCATTACTCAAACTAAATAAAACAAAATAACTAAAAACTACGCCAAACTAAATCTACTTTCAAAAAGGAAATAAAAGATAAAAGAAAAAATAATATACAAAGAGTCTTCACTACCTAGAAGTCCTGATTTGTGGAAGCCGCGCGACAATGCCCAGACGCGCCTATTTACGAGCTTTAACATAGTGTTGCACTTCAAGGCACAAATTATGGATCCTAAAATTTTTGGCCTAAAATGGTCGCTTTGTCGCGACAAAGAAACTTGCCTTGACTCATCTCACTTCTTTTCCATTTTCTGTCGTGACATAAAACTTCCTTTGTCGCGATAGTAAATTCCTTATCAATATTTTACCAGTCAGATATAATCTTCTCTTTGCTACTTGGCTGTAGATTTCTTTTACTCAAAGACTTTATTCTATCACAACATGAGTTTCTATGTCGCAACATTCTTTTTGTAATTTTCTCAACTTCTATATCGACAATATTTGTCTTTGTTGCAACAAAATTCACCTTAGTCTCAAGTTTTCTTTGTCGCAATAGAGAAATTCTATGTCACGACAAAGTCTGTGTATTTTTCATTGCTAACTCTGAATGTTGTGTTGCGACATAAAATCTACCTTGGTCTTGTCCTTAGTTGAAATTTCTGTAGCAACATAGAAAACTTTGTCACTAGCACATTGTTTCATTGTTTTGCCATTTTCTGTTGCGACAAAGTTATCTTTTGATGCGATATAGTTCATATGATGACTTTGTTTCTTATGTCGCGACAAAATTGTAAGATGTCGCGACAAGGTTCCAATTTCATTTGCTTGATCAATGTCGCGACAGAGTAAGGAATGTCGCAACATTCTTCTTCATGAGTTGCTCCCACTATGTCGCGACATGTAACCATCACAGACATAAATTAGTCACCATCTTAAATCAGGCAGCCACGCTCACTTCGTCATACCACCATCCGTTGCAAATTATTATTTCCACCAGTTATATCAGAACCATTTTAATATTTGATACTGAAGGTCAAGATATTATCGCCCATCAATTTTTCCGCTTTCTCACTTAATTCTCCCATTTCTTCGTTATAAAACGCAAAAACGCGTTGAAGGAATTCTTCCATAATCGTATTAAAGCAACTGAAGAATCAAAAATATGCCGTAAAAACGATTTAAAAATGATATTAGTCGTCATCAAAGGTGAGTGTCATTCTAATACATCTCTCCACCACAGTCAGATGTCTGAGCACAAAATATGAGTGCCATCCCGCAATCAATGAGATTTGCTTATTCATATTAATGGTAATATCTGAGGCACCAAAGGTGATTATTGTAAATCAATGCAGATTGCTCTCATCCACATGCAAATTAGTTATAAATATTAATAGTGAGTCGTCGTCTTAATTCAATTGCAAGACGCCTATCCATTCACTATCCGCCTCTATATGTGTTACTCTCCGAGTTTGTTATTTTGTTCTCAATCAAGCATAAGAAAATAAGGGGCAAGAAACAATGTTCGCCTTAACGACAGATCGGGCCGAGGCGATGGTGCGGCAGCATTTTTCATATAACTATTATTTGTAAACCTAGGGAAAAATGGCAAAAATAGCAAAACTGTCAATACTTCAGTGAAGCCCAAAACTCTTTCAGATCCTCGGATGACCTAAACAGACTTCACCGCTGGATTCGCCTTTACGTGACCCAGTTACCCAAAAAAATTTTCGTCGACTCAGATACGAATTTTTCACGATTTTCAGGGTAAAGGGTGTCTAGAGACTCCTAGAGATGAGATTTTTTACGAGAATCTTGGGAGTTAGGAAATAACTCAAGTTAAATTCATTTAAAATAAATTGAACTTGAATTATAACCGAAAATAAATTGTTTTGGGACGAAACTAACTCCTGAGCAGCTTCTGTGGACATGTGGGGCGCGTTAAGAGCCACCCATTAAACTTAAGTAAGGTAAGGGCAAAATGTAATGGGACTAGGACTAAAGAGCCCGATTTTCTTTCCGCTGTGCAGGGAGAGTGGGAGTAAGAGAGAGAGAAAGCAGAGAAAATCTCCACCTTCCTCTCATGATTCACTGAGATCTGGTAGCCTGCTTCCCGCGACCAAGAACTAAAGTCCATCTACACGACGAGAGCCACGTGACGGGTACTAGGAAACAAAGGATTGCACTCGAAGAATCAAGTGAAAATTTTGTGGAGATCGTAGGTTTCTGTGTCTCCAGCACTAAAAGCTCAGATCTTTGCTCCTGTGAGGTAGGGTTTTCTCATACTCTAGTTATTTCACAGCTTAAGGGCCATTCAATGGCCATCGGGTTCACTCTCAATCTGTAGGTCAAGTTCAACGACAGCTGACTATGTCATTGGCTACTGTAAAAGACTGTTTCGTCTGTTTTGGTTCCTGTGACTATCAAGCCGTATCAAGCATGTCCGTGTTTGAGTTTTTCCAACAGTGATCAGATGATGGTCGGAACCGAGATTGGTTCACAAATAGATTAGGGAGATGGAAAGGCACCCCGCAGTGCTCATACGCAAGATCCCAATTTCGCAGACCTTATGAAATTTGGGGATAGTAAAAGTAGAAATTTCAAGACAGTTTGCAAAAATTTTCGCACACCCCGTAGAAGTTTTCGTGAACCTTCATGTGAAATCGGCAGGTTGAACTTCGAACGACCATAACTTTCTCATTCGAACTTCGATTCGTGTGTTTTGGACTCTATGGAAATATCTTTGAGTCTAGAATCTAACCATATTCTAGTAAATGACATTTGGTGCTCACATCTTTGAGTTTTTTTATGCTCTTTTCAAAGAGCTATGTTAGACAATTTCGATCGATTTTCAGGACTATTTTGTGGCTTCTGCTCATGGCCTCTGTGGAATCTCTACGCCACAATTAGCAAGATATGATCGTAGTGCATATCATTGCTTGAATTCGAGTGATATACTGGGGTGAAATTGTATAGAAGTCAAATTGTGTTTTCTAATGGTTTGGTCAGGATGTGTTTGTAAAGATGAACGCGCTATCAGATGGTTTGGCTTGTAGGCCATTTATGGACATGGTGCTCACAATGTTTATAGTATAATGTAAGTCATCATTATCAAGTATGATTTCAGAGGATGTCAATATATGTGTGTATAATATGTTGACATGTATTGTGTGGTTTATTTGGAAATTGTATGTTAATTGATATGATTGTCCAAATGATGCATTGATATTATGCATGGTTTAAAATGTCCATATAGCACTCATCATATATATGTCATGGTATAGTCATGGAATGACATAATTGCATTTCATATGGATGGGGACATTGCATTAAATGAGTGTATGTATATGGTCATAATTATTCATCATTCTCAAGTAGTGGGGCGGTGAGCTTTGTACTTTAGACTACGTCCAATTTGAGTTCACTGGTGTATTCATGCTTTTGAATAAAGCTGTTTATCGGAGATTGTCCAATGCTTTTGAATAAAGCTATTTATCGGAGATTGTCCAATGCTTTTGAATAAAGCTGTTTATCGGAGATTGTCCAGTGGCTTTGAATAAAGCAACTATTAGAGGATGTCCACGAGTTTTAAAAACAAAAGCCTTTTGTTTTGATAAAGGTCTGGGTGAAACACCAATGATAGGCTTTTACACTTGGCATAAGCATGTGTGAGGGAGCTCTGAGGAATTCTGCAGTTAAAGGCATGGTGGAGCGATAATTTCTTTCAAGATGTAGGCATTCCAGTGTAGAAACTGTAATTTACTTGGACTATTTGCTTGTGTGAACATGGCATTGTATGTGCACTTAGGTGAAAAGTAGCCCCTGTAGGAGTTTACTCTACTGAGAGTAGCTTACCCTTTATGGGACCCCCCTTTCAAGTACAGGGAACGTCCGTACAAGTATAAGTGTGAAGAAAGCCGGTTGTGGCTTTGTAACTCATTTTTGTAAAGAACCTTGGAACAAACGCAGAATTCTTAGCTTGTATTTCAGAAAAAAGGGATCAGAAAATATTTCTCGGGGACAACCTCATTCTAATACAGGACATTTGTAAGAGTGTTGTAATTAAATTCTTTGAGGACTATGGTAATTAGTTTTGTATGTTTTATAGTATAAGGTGAGTGGCCCAATTTAGGTCACTTTCACTACAAGTGACCCTGAGGTCATTGTATTATATCGGGGCCATGTTGCCGTTTCAGACGGTCAGATACTTGCAAGGTTCCTATACAGCAAAGACTGGTCCGATTTTTTTTAAAATCATGGGTCCCTGAAAAGTGGTTACCGATGGTGCTGCATCGGCTACCCTGATATCCACTTAGCTTACTGCCGACGGTCATTAACCCACCCTGTGTTTCTCGAGGCGCTACAATTATACTTCTGTAATGGAACCTTTCATTCACTCTTAATTGAACCTTAATTAATCCAATTTTATGCCTAATTATCTTCCATTAAGTCCAAACAAAAGAGTAATGGACTTGGGGAATTAACCAAAGAAAGAATAAACCTGAACTAGCTTGCCTATGCGTACAAAGGTTACGAGCGCAGCGTAAAACTTCGAAGGGTCTTAGGTCCGCCAGCTACGCCTATGCCTAGGCGTGCACTCCCACGCCAGCATAGGTGTCGTGCGTAACCCGGGTCGGACCCGCGCCATTTTCACCAAAAATCTTCCAACCAAAACAAAACTAACTTGAAACCAACCAACACATGTATTAAATAGTTAGGGTTTTCCTAACCCAAACATAGACAAAGAGGGAGTTAGGTTAATTTCCTAACCTTAATCTTCTTGTAATCTCCTCCTAGCTTCCTTTTCTTCCTTTCTTATTACTTGAACTAGACTTGATCCTTGAACAATTGGAGAACAAGCAAACTAAAATTGGTTTTCTCTCAACCGTAGCCTAGTTCCCAAAGCCAACAAATGGGATATTTTGCATATCCTTGAAGGCCATGTTTGGCTTAAGGGAATTTGGCCCAAAGTTTGCATTATTGCATTTTAGTTCTTCTTCTTTCTCATTTACCAATCAATCCTATCCAATCATACAATAACATATCATCTTCTCACTTATGGACTTCCTGGGTCCTTAATGTCAAATTTTACCATTTTAACCTTGGTACTTAAATTTTCGAAAAATGCAAATTCTACTTATATTATACCCTAAACATGTAATAAACTACTAGGGTATAATTTTGGGTGTTACAACTCTCCCCCCCTTAAAATAATTTCGTCCTCGAAATTATACCTGAATCGAAGAGTTGTGGATACCGTGCTCTCATTGTCAATTCTAGTTCCCAAGTTGCTTCTTCCATACCGTGGTGTTGTCAAAGCACCTTTACCAGAGAGATTTGTTTGTTCCGTAATTATTTTACTTCACGATCTAGAATAACTTTTGGCTCTTCATCAAAAGTGAAGTCTAATTGCACTTGTATATCTTGTACGGACAATGTGTGAGATTCATCGTAACGAGAGCCAAGCATCGGCATGGAACACATTATGTAATTTGGCTAACTCCGGCAAGAGAGCCAAACGATATGCTACTGGTCCAATTCTTTCTAAAATCTCATAAGGTCTGATAAACCTTGGACTAAGTTTTCATTTCTTTCCAAACCGGAGTATTTTCTTCCATGATGATACTTTCAAGAAAACCTTATCTGAATTTCAGACTCATTTCCTTTCTTTTCGATCCGCATAAGACTTTTTGTTCACGCCAGCAAATTTTTAACCTTGCCGTAATAATCTGAACTTTTTCTTCTTCTATCTCTTTCACTAAGTCATGACCAATTACTTTATGTCTGTTCAATTATGTTCAAATATACAGAAAGTTCTACATTTTCTTCCATACAAGGCTTCATGGGGCGCCATACAAATACTTGACTGATAACTGTTGTTATAGGCAAATTCCATAAGGGAAATATACCTATCCCAACTTCTAGGAAAATCTAGCACACAACCCTGAAGCACATCTTTGAAGCATCACTATACAAAGCATATTCTCACCCGGCGAAATGAAATAACACTCGCGAACCAATATTTTATTTAAATGTTCAAAACTTGACTGATACTTGTCATCCCACTCAAACTTCACCCATTTTCGGAGTAACCCTAGTAAGTAGAGGCTATGACGGATAATCCTTTTACGAACCGGGTCGTAATAGCCAGCTAAACCCAAGAAACTTCTCATCTTTGTTACATTTTCGAGGTGGCTCTAAATCTGGCTACCTGCTAAATTTTTGCAGGGTCAACTCTAATATCCTCTATAGATACAATATGGCCAGGGAATGACACTTCCTTAAGCAAAAAATCACATTTACTTAACTTAGCAAACGACTTTTTCTCTCTCAGGATTTGCAACACTATCCTCAAATGTTGTTCATGTTCTTGTGCATCATTAGAATACACCAAAATAACATCTATGAATACTACTACAAACTAATCTAAATAAGGGTGGAAGACCGTATTCATCAAGTCCATGAATGCGGCCTGCATTAGTCAAATCTAAAATACATTAATAAAACTCATACACTTCATAATTCGCTCTATAAAGGTTGTTTCTTTGAGACATCAAATATCTTTCAATCTGTTGATAATATCCCGCACCAAGTCTATCTTAGAAAAGATTTAATTTCGCCCTTCAACTAATTTAAAGATTCTTCTGGCTCTAGGCAAACGACTTATTCTCCTCTTTATTGTTACCTTGATTGTGATTAATCAGTAACTAACGCACTATTATGAGGCCATTTTTCTTTTACAAACAAAACTCGGCGCACCCTAGGACTTAAAACACTAGGCCGAACGAATCCAAGTCCAATACTCGGTCAGCCTCTTCAACCTTTGACCAAATGGGCCAAATATAGGTGCCTGCAAATAGGAATTGTCCTCAGATAATCAATATACGTATCTACTTCTTTCAAGGTAAAACTATAATTCGAAACACATCGTGAATTCTTTATCACCGAAATATCTTTTAGATTTACTTGTCCTCTCTTAGAGTCAAGTACCAAAGCCAAAAAGGCTTCACAACCTTTTCTAAGAAAATGTCGGGCTTACATAGTTGAAATTGCTGGCCTGATACTTGGTCCGCATCAAATACTCAGGCAGCTACTCTCTCGACGGGTCACATTTAAAATAAAGACGTTTTCTGTCACACCACCATGTACCATGTTTGGATAACCAATCCATGCTCAAAATCAAATAAACTCATGCAAAAGCAAAGCAATCAGATCAACTGAAAATTCCCTATCATGGACCATTAGGGGACAGTCTTATACACTCAGTTGACTTTAACACTATGCCCCAGAGACTGTAATTGTGCATGTCATATGCTGAAGCAATTTGACGATGGCAATTTATCACTAATCACAATGCATATATAAGAATATGGCAGAACTGGATCTACCAAAGCATGCATTTCATTGTCATAAATAAAGGAAATGATCGCGAATAACTCTGGTGCATCCCGATCTTCGTGAGTCTTCACTAAAGATATCAATGGATCCAGTAGTGGCGATTTAACGTTTCAAGCACTACCTTCCCTCATCTCTAACCACCTCTCTCCCCACCTTATCACGAGTCGTGGGTGGATGTACATTCGAATCTCTCCCTGGCCACTTCCTTTGAGGATTTCTAAACCCCCATCCCAGTGACAATTGGCATCGATGGTTCCAGGTTTTCCCAAGATCTAAACAACCCCTGGTTACTCGTTTACAAATACCAAAATGATTTTTGTGACAGTGTGAGCATTTAGGTCTTTCTTCTTGTCCGGTTGAAATACCCTTGTCGAACCCATACCATAGTAGGACTCCTGTCTCCACTTCATAAATCCATGTATGAATCCTCGAGACTCCCTAGTCCTTTTGACCGAAAGATGAACTACTCCTTAGAGAATCCTTTCTCTCCGATTTCCTTTCCGACTCTTTAGACAAACAAAACGTATAATGACGCTCAGATACAAGTGCACGCTTAGCCCCAAGTAATATAAGGTAATTAATGTACCTGACATCGATCCACAGGGAAAGGTAAATTGACTACAGAGGTTCCTCGGCTGCATAACATCTCGAATAATTGATTCTAGGTAAAATTTAAGTAAGGAAACTCAACTGCCGCTGATTCTGTTAAACTGATTGGTGTCATGCCCTCAGTGTCAAATCTCCCTATCACTACCAGAATGATCATTTTCCAAAGACACCTGCTATTCCAAGATATTTGTAATATGTCAATGGCGAGGTGATCTTGCCTACGAGATATCCTCCGAGGTATGATCCACTCATCCTGCGGAATGAATTGAGTGATGATGTCCCTTATCTCGAATTTATTCGAAATGCTTAAATGTTCGAACCCTCACTCTGCACCCTGTGTCTCTGACATCTCTCATTAACCCGATCCCACTTAAAGGCCACCCACCAGATCCCTCGACATCTCTCATCTCTCGAATCTCTGGATCTCTAGGTGTGCACAGCGACATCGGGCTTATATTTGGTACCATATAAACGAAACGTGTATAGAGTAGATGTGACAAATTATCAACAACTCGAATAACATGAAAGATCAAACTTTAACTTATCAGATACGATGGTTTGATGTAACCTCGTAAAGAGATCTGCACATAATGGAAGAAAAGATGAAACTGCTTAATAAAGAAAACATTGTTCTAAATCCGAAAATATCCAAAAATGAAAAGCTGCATAATTCCCGCACTTGTCATATCACTTCGCTCAACCCAGGCCTCTTTCGTACGCCTCCCGATGCCCCGATTTCTCGAGCCGTTTTCATTCGTGACTTTTAAATGACGATGTGCAGATTGCTGAGTCGACGTCAGCGCGGTGGAGTGACGTCGACGGTGACGTCGCGACGCGTTTCGACATGGTGACGCCGCTGACGCAGATCGCCGCGCACGCGGCGGACGCGGCACGTGCGACGCCACTTCCTCGCCGTCTCATTGTTCCAAAACCCGCTTTCCAAAAGATGCCTACGCTCCAACGAACTGCAACTCACACCTCGCATTACAAAAACTGTGGATCTAGTCACAAAAAACTATAAAATTATTATAAAATAAATGTGAAAATGATCACCCGACGCTGCAGTGTAAGATAAGCGTTTAGGCACTCATCACACTCAACTTATTTCTTCGTCAGTCTCTCAAGCAAGAACCGATCAGACAGAAGACATCCGACAATTGTTTTAACACTCAACACTGGCGACAGCTGTGCACATGCTGAAAATTGGGGGATCAAATTGACCTGAATTTCACATACCCACTCGGCTGCCCGATGTTCAAGCATGCGATACGTGACATTCGACTTCTCAAGCCTGACTGACAGCGGAAACCGAATACATCAAAACCCACGCGCTCAAAGTACTTCTTCCCAAAACCCCTATGCGCGCTTATAAGAATGCACTTCAGACACGCCTTGTGCTCCGATACTCCCAACTGGTTCAAACCCAATTAGGGAAGAAGCTAACCAGACGCCAGGCAGGTCCACTCCATTTATTATATCACATCCTTAGAAATGTCCTATGGTAAATTCAAAAAAATAATGAATGGAAGAAGACTCATGCCAAGAAGTTTTAGCCATGTTCCTCAGATGGGATCCATCGGGTGACTCCCCACCGGGCTGATTGGCGCACCGCACAATCTCGTTAAACTCACCTCGAACACTCAACCAACCCACGCCCAGGCGAATGACCATCTTCAGCCCACGGTAATCAGTGCTGAAGTCAATGACTCCACACGCCCTATGTTGTCAGCCTTCGATAAAGTCTCCTGACCACCCCGGATTCGATCGATGATCCCGCCTTTATTCCTATGCATGGTACCTATTTTGTCATTTTTTTTTCTTTTTTCTTTTTTCTAGCTGGTTTCGGGTTTTTCTTCACAAAAATACGGCAATCCTCTTTGATTAGGTGTCCCATCACTGTACCTATTCGAATCTCCTAGTCATCGAACTTTAGTAGTTGGTCTCTAAGACTTATGCATGACTCAAGTCACTAGTGTGTGAGTGTGATGGTTTTTGAGAACTCCGGTTTCGACCACCCTAATTGATTCACTAGCCCTTTTAACTATTCAACCTAATTACTAAAGCATCAAGCAACGTGGATGTGATTAACAAGTTTATAGTGAACTCAATCCAAAATCGATCCTCAATATAATTCAAATGGCACACATGTATAATCACTACATGCAAAATGTCCAAACAAACAACTAACACATGACTTATTAACATGAAAGTGTGTGGGATGGAAAACAAACCAAACTAAATCTAAACACCACCAATAATCGTGATGCAATACTAAAAACAAATGATAACTGATGGATGCGGAATGAAACTAAAAATAGACGATATTACTGTAAATCAAACAACAATAAACAAGCAGAACAAAAGACAGTATCTAAAATGAAACCAAAAACATAGTGCCCTATCAACACATCCTCTCTCCCAAACAACAAAATAACCAAGTGGTCCCCACCGCAAGAGAAAAACATAGAGGGTAAGGAAACTCCCTCGAATATCACCATGCAGGGAGGTGAGGCCGTGAAAGCCAAGAGCCGGGGCGAAGCCGGGCTCGCATAGATCGTCGCGTCGTAGAATGTTGGCCTGACTGGCGTAATCGCCCGTACATCAAGACGCAACGCCCACGTTCGGGTGACCGAGGGACTCTGCTCCCGGGTCTCATCCCCGTGAGGCGCCAAACGCCGTGAGCGAGCACGGGTCCCCAAGATCCGGGGAAGGACTAGGAGGAGGTCACCGGCCGTACGGAGGTGGCGAGGCCGGGATGGGGCGGTGTGAGGGGCAGCCGACGCAGACCCGCCGGCGGTCCCTGATCGCCCAGTGATCCAGCACCCAGCCCGATACGCTCATAAAGCTCGCCTCGTCCAGGGCCACCTGAATCGTAGGGCCCTCAGTTATGGGACACCGTGTGTCCTCGCGGACAGATATGGCTTTATTGGGGCGGACATGTTTCAGTTGGTCGCTCTGAGATAATTCGCTTGTTTCCAGACAAGCCAAATATCAGTAGCGTGTCCTGCAGTTCATCTTGGGCACTGGCTATGATGGCAGATGGCATCCTCGAGCAACTGCCTACATCAAAGGGTATCCCGTGAAGATGGCATAGTTGGAGTTAATGCATCGTCAAAATACCACACACATTCGTTTGCTCCGGATGGACGGCAACAGTTTACAAACTCGAACGGCCAAAATGCCGCCTTAAAATTGACCGCAGATGACCGGCGCTTATTGATTCTCCACTCACCCCTCGACTCATTGGTCACGCCGTGATAACTCGGGTATAGTCGGGGGAGGCTCGCGGAGCCGATCGAATCCATCCGAAGGGACATGCTCTAGATCAGACAACTATCGACCGACCCGCACCGAAGCTTCCACCATCACGCCTGAGACCCTCGAATTCCTCTTCAAAATGGATGCAGATTGATTTAGAACCGCGACTACACTCATCGGGCCAATGATATATTGGCGGGCTGCACGCGATCCTCAGGCCGCAATTGTTTCTATGAAGAAGTCATCTGGGGCGGTGAAACTCCCTTCTCCTTTAACAATTCAACGTTGCAAATGGTGCTAAACTCATCGCGGCACCAGATTTACAAACCCATGTAGGCATCGAATGTGGAGTCGGGTGTCCCCACCGGTTCGACCGCTGGCAACCGGCCTCTGCCGCATACATATCGACCTAGGGCAAAACTCGAACACCTAATGTGCACTAAAAATCGACTAAATAACTACCTAATGACTCAACAAACCTAAAAAGGGACTTAAAGAACTTAAAGAACTATCTAACCCTGAAATGAATTTAAAGACTTCTGACACAAACGGACAAATGAACCTTTAACCTGTACCTAAGCTTGTAATCGGCATACAAATGCAGTCGCCACTATGACCGCAAATCACAAAGAGAGGTGACTTGATGTTAAGGCGATAGGGAGTAGTCTCCTGGCACTGATCGAACGGTCTGCAGGCGTGAGGTACCGGCAAAAAGCGAGCCAGGGTTTCGCAAGAGATGGTCTGTGGAGGCAAAATGAATCATTCTCGGGTTGGAAGGAGGCCATCGCCGCGACGCATGGGCAACGCCGACGCGACGTAGAGTATAACTTCGCCGATCGCCGCGACGTAGTGGCCTCACGCCGCGACGTGACAGAGGGTATGATTTGAACCCAGCCGCGCGATGGAATTACCACGCACGCGGACGTAGGGCTTACAATTTGACGTCAGCGACGCGAGAATACACGCCGCGAATGCGACGTAGGAGTGTTAAATAGACGCCGCGACGTGAGAAACCATCGACGTGGCGAGAGATGAAAGTTTGACGTCGCAACGTGTAAATCCACGTCGCGACGCGGGCAGAGCTTCAAAATGACGCCGCTGACGTGGGCAGTAGAAGGTCCCCAAGAGATTTTATATACTAACAATCAATTTTCGAGAACTCTCCACTTGTAAACTTCCTTCGAATTTGAACACTCCGCAAGCCTCGCACTCCACACTTCCGGCCTCCCCGAAATTAAAACCAACAGCGTAAACACCGATCATGGATACAAATAGAAATCAAAATTGTCGAAAACAATAGAATCGAAACTTAAAAACAAAAAGTTTTAACACTCAATGGGCTCTCCCCAAGAAGCGCTTATTTTTAATGTCGTTACTGACGACCGAATCTCAATAAAAAATATAATTTTAGGGATAAACCGAGAATTGCTTATGCAAGATCCCATAAGGTTTCACACCCAATGCTCAAGGTGGATGAAATACTCTTCCGTACACGCCCTGCCTTTCTCTCAAAGGTCTTTCGTGCAATAAGCGTTTATCCTCAACTTTTTTTTTCTCACGCCATGCAATCTCCCTCGTAATCAAGTTCCTCGGTGATATCTCAGCCT
The DNA here is from genome assembly GCA_016808115.1 of Tetrastigma voinierianum. Classification (NCBI taxonomy): domain Eukaryota; kingdom Viridiplantae; phylum Streptophyta; class Magnoliopsida; order Vitales; family Vitaceae; genus Tetrastigma; species Tetrastigma voinierianum. The sequence goes on along the minus strand of JAEQBH010007811.1, from coordinate 64,830 downwards.
TGATCGTCATTCAAGCCAAAGGGTTGGAAAACATGGAAAGCGATCTCGCCTCTTGAATTCCAGTTTGAGTTCCTACCCCTTCTCGCGACATTAATTCCTGAGCTTTCCCCTGCGGGCTTAGGAAAAGGCTCCTACAAGTATGATGGGGACTGAAATAAAGCCTTCCATGTCTAATGACAAAGTCTACTGGAAGGACGAATTTACCAACTTTTACGAGCACATTTTCGACTATACCTCGAGGGTGTTGGTATGACTCATCCAAGAAGTTGTAGACTTGATTGTAATGATTTCGGTTCCTTCCTAAATTTAATTTTTAAATACCGAGAGCGGCATCGTTGATGTTTCACTTCCTAAGTCACAAGGCTTTTCCCAGCTACCCTGATTCATGTATGAGAATCAGCAAATCCCACGGATCTTTGAAGCTCGGGGAAGCTTTTGCGTGATGGCACGCATTCCCGCTATAATGATCCCATACTCTTCCACTTCATTTGCCAAGATCTTTCATGAACTTCACATAACTTGGCATATTCTTGAATGCTCAAAAAATTGCATATTAATACGTAGTTTCAAGATGTCAAGAAACTTTTTGCGAACTCCAAGCTCCAATCTTTAATTCCTTTTCAACCCCATGAGGCACGGACGATATGATGCAGCCCTTTCCTGCTGTCAGTTTCGCTTTTCCCCGCTTTGATTGATTCCAGCTGCCTCATTCTGCAAGTGTCTGAGCCTTTTCATCCTGGCCTTGCCGACATTTCGGTCTCTGCCTTAATTTTCAATTCTCTTACCGCTTAAATGGCATCTAGATTCTAACCTTTCCACCTCAGAGTGATTATCTCAAAACACTTCCTCTCTCCAGGCTTGACCCTGAATTGCTCACAGTGTCTGATCCCCACTGCTTTTCCGCAACAGATTTACTGGCTCATTCACTGAACTCAACTCTCTCTAGATCCAGGTCACACTGTCTTAATCAGTCTGCTCTGTCATCAGATTCTACTTCTGGTCCTGCCCATATACAAGGAGTGGCTGAAGCATATGTGCAAAAGCGCCTGCCCTGAACCACTTTTTCTCAGAGGCTGGTCTCATCATTTATCCTCACAAGGCTATTGTCCCGCAGACTTCGCCATCCACATACCCTTGATCATTTGATGAGGCCTGGTCTCCGATTGTTACGCCCACCCTCGACCCCTCGATTCCGACTCAAATGGCGCACTCCCCATACTGTCCTTACCACTGATTGATTCCGATTAAACCCCACACTGCACTCCGGGCCTTCTGCCTCGAGGGCTTTCTCAATCGACATTCCACACTACTATGCTGTCCTCCACGATTCACACAACTCCCATGGATTTGTCTACTGCATAAACATGCTCCCGCGTCATTTGAGCCGCTTAGTGTCGAGCCAAAGATTTACCGATTGTTGAGGACTTCATCGGTCTCGTGCCACTCCACCGTGTTTAACGTGTAGCCTTCAGCCAACATTAGTTGCACGATCTAGCTATACCCATATGATCTAATCGGTAGTTTTCATCAATGATCCTCCAAACGGTGAATCATCATCGTTTCGGGCTTGTATTTGCACTCATTGTAGAAGGTGACTCTCATCCATCTCGGGTTAGCCTGCGCGCAGGACACTTCCGCACAATTCCATGAAACCTGGTCCCCATGCCTCTCGCTCGTGTTCTCCTCTAGTCGACCAAACGATCGATCTCTCGCACAAGTTGTGCAATCTTCGGCTGCGGAAAGAACTTGGTCGTAAACTTCGGTACCAACTCGCTCCATGTAGTAATGGAGTCTCGTATTGGATCGGTTAGCCAATGCTTGGCTCTAACTCGAGTGAAAGCGGAATAACCGTAATCTTAGAGCTTTCAAGAATCTGCTAGACTTCGATGGTATCGCAAACTCGAGGAAGAAGCGTAAATGCATGTTTGGATTTCATTGGTAGTCCATGGAACAAGATGTTCGAGCATCCGTGACTGCGGATCGACTTCAATTCGAAATTGTTTGCTTGAATCGTGGCCGCCCTGATCGCGTCAACAACTGCCGTGGTAAAACAAATCATCTAATAGCATAAGGAACGTCGTCAGATAAACGGGCCCGGGCGTCGATTCCTATTTCTACCGTGGGTTTAGCTGCCCAGAATGCCAAAATCTTGTTCTTCTTGTTTCATGACTACGCTGAAGTTCTAACTGCTCTGCTCGTCTCACAAGAATCAGTAAGTCTTTCTCGGCTCAAGATCACACAAGTTGATTAATTCGATTTTATCGCCGCACGCATCACCTAAACCCTCGTACAAAGAATAACACACAATCTAACAAACCAATTACCAGCACTTGTAAAATGAACAAAAATAAAGAAAATTCGTAATACTATCTATGTGTCACTTCATATCAATTTAAACTATTCTTCCAAGAACGCGCCTAAACTGACAGCCTAAAACGCCGTGTGTATAATGAATGCTTATGTGCGCAAGTGCACGCCAGAAATCTCAAGTAATATAAAAATTTAATGTACGGATATCGATCCACGTGGAAAGGTAAATTCACTACGAGGTTCCGCTTCAAACAATATCCGAATAATTGATTCTAGGTAAAATTTAAGTAAGGAAACTTCAACTAAGCTATTGATTCTTATGAATTAATGGTGTCGCGCCTAGGTTAAATCTCCCTATCACGCTCAATGGATTTACTTTCTTCTAAAGATATTGTTATTCAATACATTTGTAATATGTCAATGGCGTGGGTGATCTTGCCTTACGAGATATCCTCTCGAGGTATATCCGCCTATCTCGCGGAATAGAATCGAGTATATCTCATTCCCGACTCCGTATTCGAAATGCTTAAATGTTCTAACCCTCAAATGCCACCTTCAGTTCGAATATCTCTATTAACCGACCATAGTTATTTCTACCCAGATCCTCGAATACTCCCTCATCTCGAATCTCTGACTTAGTGCGATTATACAATACGTTTACATTAACATATAATTGAAAATGCAGTATATAGATGTGACAAATTAATAACAACCGAATAAATACGAGCATCAAACTTTAATCCATCAGACATGACAGGTTTGACAACTCCTAGAAAGAGATCTAGAACATAATGGAAGAAAAGACGAAACTGTTTAATAAAGAAAACATTGTTCAAAATCCGAAAATATCCAAAATGAAAAGCTGCTACACTCCCGCACTCGGTCAAAGAGTCATCGCTCTCGAAAACCTCGTGCCTCGTACTCCCGATGCCCCGATCGAGCCATTCAGACTTAAATGATGATGTGCAGATTGAGCCATCGCTGACGCAGACGCCGACGCATTGACATGGTGACGTCAGTGACGCTGTGATCGCCACACGGACGGGCCACTTCCTCGTCAGCTCCTCATTTAAGCTCCAAAACTGCTTCCAAAAGACGCCTTTATGCTCCAATGAACCTCGTGAATCACCCGCATACAAAATCAGGGATCTAGTCACAAAACTATAAAATTATTATGTAAAAATAAATGTGAAAATGATCACCATGTTGAGCGTAAGATGAGTGTTTTAGGCACTCATCACTCTTCATTTCAGATTTCTCTATTTTCATTGCCGCTTGCACCAGCTGATAAAAATTCACTACTTGCAATGATGTAACAACCGCGAGGTACCTTTTTATTGGCTTCTTTAGGCCATCCTCAAACCGTCTACATCGGAAAGTCTCAATAAGAACTAATTCTAGTGCATACTTACTAAGGCAGCTAAACTCTTTCTCATATTCCTCATCGTTAGGATTCCCTTTGTTTCATATTCCAGAATTGCTTCCCACTGGTCTCCCCTTTATAGTCATGTGACGACTTTGTCCTAAAACTTCGACAAACAAGTTCCAAGAAATTAGGTCGGGAAGCAATGGATTTCTTAGAACTAGCTTCCACCAATCATAAGCTGCACATTGCAGCAGTGAGACCGCACATTTGGCCATTTGTTTAGGTGGGCATTCAGAGCTCTTTGTAATTTCTCAAACCAAAACTCGGCTTTATCAGACTCTTCTAAACTTGTACCATGGAATTCTTCCACTCCATGCTTTCTTATAGAATCAATCAAAGCTCGAGGGGCCGTGAGTTGATCTAAAACCCTTGCCATATCCTGAGAAATTTTTAACAACACTTCAGTTGAAGCATGTTCACTTCTAGCCGACCTGCACGACTGCAGATTAATGGATCAAGATCCACAGATTGATTCTCTCTTTTCAAATGCTTCCTCCATAACTTCCTAGGCTCGATCCATCTAAACAATAAACAAAATTAGACATCCTTACTTAGGCCAACACAACACTATGTAGGTACATTTTTAACCCTAATAGTTTCTAGAAACGCCTAAACCTAAGCTGATACTCACTAAAAACCTGTTTTCACGCCCCTACTCCCGCCTCAAAGAAAGAGATGGCATGCACCTGACTCGAGACTTTTACTTGACTTTTTGACATTGGTGGGCCCATTTCAATAAACAAATCCATCGAATATAACTTAAACTACCATCAGACAAGTGTTTAAAAAATGTCTTGTACATATACATGCCTGAGTCTCATTTACTTGTACTTACACAAGTTCACTATTACCAAAATACTACATTTACATTCCAAAAACCAAAAAAAAAAAAATCAAAACCTACATCAAGTGGACTCCTATTACTATGTTGGCCCTATTATATGCACGCCTTGATGTCCCCTTCGCATTTCATTGGAGAAGACCCGCAAGGTTTATAGCTTAATGTAAAATGATAATATACATACGACCACGTGAAGTGGTCCACAATTATAGGATACATATGGAATATAATGCATATGTTAGAGTTTACGATAACGGAATCTCTGCTGTTGAGATTTCCCATATAACGTAATTCTTATAACAGAATTTCATATCTCCCGTAGGAGTTCGTAATTGCAGATTCAGATTTAAGGTACTGTAGGGTACATTATAAAACATAAATGATTTCTTATGCTTTCTTATTGTTAAATGTTCAAATTCTTATCATATAAAAGTTTTTTTGTATAGACCAGTAACAATGAATGACAGAGACGCAACACAATAGGTACTTGAAAGTAGGGGGTACAAGATCGAACAGACGCAAGGCTCGCTCACGACAGGTGTCAAGCACAATGCGTGAGTGTCGCCGCAGACTAAAACGTAGACGCGGCTTCGCCTTAATGCAATGGTGTGTGTGCCATAGCACAATGCAGGAGTGTCGTCACACTGATCAAACGTGCCTGTTCATTCACCATCCGGTCTCCGATAGGCATACAATTATATGTGTTTCCGAACTTGTTATTTTGTTCTGAATCACATAAGTTATGCGCAATAAATAAATGTCTCGCCTAACGGCTAAGATCGCGAGGCGCGAGGTACGCATTTTTCATATAATTGGCTATACTTATACATACCTTTCATTCACTTTGTTAGATCCTCAATTAATCTTAATTCTTTTGCCTAATTATCTCCATTGAAAGTCCAAAAACAAAAAGTAATGTATTCTAGAATTAACCAAGAAAGAACAAAACTAGAACTCCGTAGCTCGCCGAGGTGCATCAGTTGCTACGCCAGTAGTAGAAACTTCTGGCAGCTCCGGGTTTGCCTAGGGGCGTAAGGAACTTCCTGAAGTGATTTACATGCCTAGGCATGCTAGGTGTCATGAACCCGAAATAATCAGCTTTGGCCATTTTCACGTAATCTTCAACTAAAACAAAACAAACTCAAACCAAACTTCAAAAATACACATGTATTAAAAGAGTTAGGGTTTCCTTTCTCCCTAACCCAAACATAGACAAAGAGGGAGTTAGGTTAATTTCCTAACCTTAATCTTCTTGTAATCTCCTCCTAGCTTCCTTTTCTTCCTTTCTTCTTACTTGAACCATACTTGATCCTTGAACAATTGGAGAACAAGAAAAACAAAATTTGTTTTCTCTCAACCGTAGCCTAGTTCCCAAAGCCAACAAAATGGGATATCTTTCATATCCCAAAAGGCCATGTTTGGCTTAAGGGAATTTGGCCCAAAGTTTGCATTATTGCATTTTAGTCCTTCTTCTTTCTCTCATTTACAAATCAACTTATCCAATTCCTATAATAACATATCATCTTCTTGAATTATGACCTTTGGGTCCTTAATGTCAAATTTTACCATTTTAACCTTGGTACTTAAATTTCCGAAAAATGCAAATTTTACTTATATTATACCCTAAACATGTAATAAACTACTGTGAGTATACTGTATGTTACATCACATGTGCAAGCTATCGGCACTTGCAAATTCTTGCTTTTAAGTTGCGCCATTTTAGAATCGAAAAGACATTTTATGTTCCAAGTTTTTCTAAGAATTTGATTTCAATTTCAAGACTTGTACCTTTAGGATTTCCCTTAACTTTTCATATTCTAGTTTCAATTTATCCAATAAATCTAAAGTTGTCGTTATGAAGCATTTGGTTCGATGGTTTTTTCCATATCCAAATTACAAATGATGTTACTTATAATTCTACATGTTATTGTCGATTAAAAAGATGGTTGTGAATGATGAATCCTCTAGCGTTATGTATCAGATCGGACACATCTCCATTGAAAGAATGAAGAAATTGGGTTAATAGCGGGTACTTAGTAATTGATTTTACTAATTTAGACTCTATGTGCAATGCATTAAGGGAAAGCAAACTAACAAGTCTAAAAAGGGTGCAAAGAGGAGCACAAACCTATTAGAGATTATACATACTGACATTTTTGTCCTGACATGGATGCAAATGGTTCAAATACTTTATCACCTTTATAGATGATTATTCACGATACATGTATCTCTACTTACTTCTTTCAAAAGATGAAGCTTTAGGCTCCTTTAAAGTTTTTAAGGATGAAGTAGAGAATCAATGTGGAAAACATATTAAGATTGTGAGATCAGATAGAGGTGGAGAGTACTATGGTAAATACACAAAGAATGGACAAGCTCCCTGCTTTATCTGTGGAAGTTTCTTCAAGAAAATGGGATCGTTGCCTAATACACTATGTCCGGGTTCTTCTGGATCAAAAATGGTGTGGTAGAAAAAAGAACGAATCCCACGGACATGAAGGTGTCACGCCGACCACCCGACTGGGTCGGATCGACCGGACGCGGACCACTAAATCCATTTATCTGTAAAACACATTTTATATACTCATTTTCGATAGGATATTTAATATCCATTTAATCATATTTATATATGTGAATATGATATTACTACTTATTCACATTCATTAATATAATAAGTATGCATGATATCTTTTCTTGAAGGCCCATAACTATACTTTAGGACAATTCTTATACAAAACGACATTTCCATGTCCTTTCCAAATCATTTACAAATATTTAGATTTCATGTGACGCCCTAACTCTGCATGGGTGTCGGGCTGTGAGGTCATTTTTTTTTCTACGTATAAACTCCTTGTGTTTAGTCTATTCATATAATGTTAAATCAGCTTAACTCATTATATTCTCAGAGTACCGACAGTCGAAACGGTGTGTATAATGAATGCCCTATGTGCGCAAGCGTTATCGCGTAGCCCCAAGTAATATAAATACTTAATGCATCTGACATCGATCCACGGTGGAAAGGTAAATTGACTACGTAGGTTCTCGCTTTCAAACAATATCCAATAACGATCTTAGTGGCAAAATTCTAAGTAAGGAAACTTCAACTAAGCTTAATAATTCCAGTGAATTAATGGTGTTGGCGCCTAGGCTAAATCTCCCCTATCACGCTCAATGGATTACTTTAAAGATACTCGTTATTCAATATATTCAGATACGTCAAATCTGGCGAGGTTGATTCTGCCTTACTAGATATCCTCTCTCGAGGTATATCCGCCTGGTCTCCTCTATAATAGAATCTGAGTGATGTCTCCCGGTCTCGACTCAAGATTCGAAATGCTTAAATGTTCTTAACCTCAAATGCCACCTTCAAGCGCTCTTAATATCTCTGATTAACCGAATCGGCTAAAGGCTACCCACCCACATCCTCGAATACCCTATCTCGACCCGATCTCCAAAGGCATTATGCTTAACATTGGCCGACATTAACATATAATTGAAATGCAAGTATAGAGTGATGTGACAAATTAATAACAACTCGACAATATGAAAGATCAAACTTTAACTTTATCAGACATGATAGTGTTTGATGTGAACCCTAGAAAGAGATCTTAGAAATTTCATAATGGAAGAAAAGCACATAGAATCACAAAGAAAACATTGTTCTAAAATCCGAAAAACATCCGAAAAATGAAAAGCGCACTCCCGCACTTCCGGGGTCATGTCACCGCTCTCGAAACCCGTGGCTCTCGTCGTAGACGCCCGACATACCCTAAATTCGAGCCATTCGTACTTTTAAATGATGAGGTAGATTTTCGAGTCGACGTCATGCGCGACGCAGGACTTCGCGACGCAGGACGTCGCTGACGCGATACCACTTTGTTTGCTCCTCATTGTTCCAAAACTGTTTCCAAAAGATGCTCTTTACGCTCCAATGAACCCAATGAACCAGAACTACACCACACAAAATCGTGGATCTAGCCACAAAACTATAAAAATTATTATAAAATAATGAAATGATCACTCCGACAGTGTAAGATGAGTTTTAGGCACTCATCAGTTCCCTCTAAACTTAGTTCTTTTGCTCATCTCAAGCAAGAATCGACTTAGACAGACACACACCCGCGACACCATGCACCAACACTAAGACAGCAGTACATGCTGGAAATTGGATCAAATCGATCACTACATACCCAATCGCTTTGCCTCGACATGTTCAAAGGAAGATACAAGACATTTGACTTTCTGTAAGTTCGACGAGATAGGAAAACACTAGTGCATCAATCCTACCTGTTCAATGGCCTTCCCAAAACCCCCCATGTGCTTATAGTGGATGACCTGACATGTCCTTCCTTTTCCAGTTCGACACCCCCAAACTACCAACCCACCTATTAGGAATAGCTATTAGACAAGGATAGGAACACAATCACTTATGTTCATAGAAATGTTCTAAGTGTACCAAAAAATAACAATGAAGAAGACCTAGTGCTGTTAGTTCTTAGCCAAGCGTCATTGCACGGATCCATCGGGTGACTCCCCACCGCCGTTATGGGCAATTCAGCACAATTCCTCTGGGCCACTCCAACACTCAACCAAACTGACGGCCCACGTGAACCATCAGTTCCATAACGGCGCTGAAGTCAATGACCCTACTACTGCCTCAGTGGCATTAGGCTTCTGATAGGCCCTCGATCGTGCCCTGTGATCTCCGGATGATCCCCGCTGACCCTATGCATATATACCTATTTTTGTCATATTTCTTTTTTTTTTTTCTTTTTCTTTTTTCTATTGTTTTTTTTATTTTCTGGTCAGCTCGATAATCCTCTTTGATTAGGTGTCCTATCAAATGGTTCGAATCTCCCTAAAGCGTCGATCGAACTTTTAGTAGTCAAGGTCTCTGTTCTTATTACTCCTCACTAGTGAGTGTGAGGTTTTTTGAGAGAATCGGTTTCTGACTACCCTAATCGACCAGCCCTTTTAACTATTCAACCTAATTACCGAGCATCACAAATGTATGCATTTGAACAATGAGTAGTGAACTCAATCCAAAATTCACATGATCCTCAATATCCAAATGGCACATGTATAACTACATGCAAATGTCCTAAACACATGCAAAACAACTAACACATGACTTATTAAATACATGAACGGTGATGTAAACAAACTAAACTAAATCTAACACCACTAATAACTCGCAGATGCAATACTAAAAACAAACACAACCACATGCGAACAAAACTAAAAAACACAGATACTATCGAACTTCAAAACAACAATAAACAAGAACAAAAACATAGTACCCTAAACAAAACCAAAACATATCACCACATCCCCCCAAAATAAATTCAGCACCGCAAGAGAGAAAACATAGAGGTGGGAAACTCCCCGGTCATCATCGGTGGAGGTGGTGGAGCCGAAGCAAGAGCGGCGAGCCGTCAGATATCGGCCGCGCCGAGAAATGATGTGGCCTGACGGGCTAATTGTCTCTGCAAGATATCAGCACGCATTTCCATAGCGGCACGGACTTTGCCTGGCTCCCATCCTGTATACGCCAAACGCGCCGCGGGAGCGCCGAGCACCGGTCCTCAAGATCCGTGCGACTGCGATGCCGCCCTCGTGGCTGCCAGTGGCGTGCGAGGTGGCCGACGGCGCGAGGTGGTCAGACGAAACTACTCGATCGCTCTAGATCCACATAAGAAACATACCATAAAGCTCGTCCCTCGAAAGAGGGCTCATGGACCTAAATAGTAGTTCCTCAGTTTTAGACACCGTGTGTGTGTCCCGCTGACGATAGCGGCTTTATCACTGAACAAGCGTCGTTGTCATAATCCCTACTATCGTTACGCCAAATATCAGAAGTGTGGGTGTCCCAGTTCATCTCTATGATCCCTGCTATGACTTCCAACATCGAATGGTACATCCCGTATGATGGCGGTCGAGCAGCAGAACGTCAATGTCACCTCACACACACATTCGTCACGGATAAGACGCGGTTGATGAAGTGGTGCCAACCTGGGAATGTGGTAGCCAAATGCTTGCCTTGAATTGACCAGATGGCCCGCGACCGTTGATCTCCACTCACCGCCTTTGGCAATACGCCGATGACTCCATGGTAAAGGATTCTCGCTGAGCTGATCAAAGAACCTTGCAAGACATGCTCTGGGGAGAACTATTGATCGTGACTCCATCGGTCGACCAATACACCTCGCACTCACCCGAGGACATGGGAAGCGTATGTGGCACAGAAAATTCCTCGAACCACGCCATCGCCGAGAGGTCAGCATAAGGCACGCCACCCCTTGTATTCCTCGATTGAGTCTTTCTGAAGAATCAGGGTGATGAAACTCCCTTCTCCTTACCCATTAAATCAGGCTAACCCGATCCGCAAAGACTCGCTTATAAAACTGCGGAGGCATCGAACGTGGGAGTCTGTCTCGCCGGGCCGATCTCGCTGGGTAGTAACTTCTCGCTTCTCGAGACATACCAACCCAGACAAAACTCGAACACCTAACGGCACACAACAAATCACTGTATACCTAATGACCAACAAAACCTAAATGGGACTGCAAAAACCCATGAATCTAGCTAACTTAAAAACACTTAAAAGACCTCTGTTACACAAAAACAAATGAAACCCTAAACTATCAGAACACTAGTTTAATCAAAATGTTGGTGGAAATGCCATTATGACCCAAAATCGCCAAAGAGAGGTGACCCATGCTGGTCGGCGAGGAGGGGTCCTCACAAGACGAATCCGAGTTCGCAAGGTTGGGCACGACGGGCGCGCCGAGGGAGCCAGGTTTCAGAGGAAAGTAACGTGGCGCAGTAAAATGAACCATTCTCGGGCTATCAGGCCACGCCGCGACGTATGTGATGCGCCGCGACGCGACAGAGAGAGAGAGAACTGCCGACGCGGTGGTGTCTCCCGCCGCTGACACGTAGGGTAGACAGAATCCACGGCCGCGGTTATCAATGCGCCGCCGACGTGATCGAGAGGGCTTTACACCTGACAAATGGTGGAGAATACACGCCGCCGCTGACGCGACGCAGGAGCGTTAAAATGACGCTTGAGAAATCGCCGCGACGCTGCAGGGATCAAACTTCACGTCGCAGGAACTACACGCGCGGGCAGAGCTTCAAAAAGACGCCGCGACGTGAAATCTCACGCTGCACGTGCGCAGAAGGTCCCCTGCCTTTATATACTAACACCTCAATTTTTCGAGAGAACACTGCAAACTCCCTCTTCGACTTTGAACACTCAAGCCTCGTACCTACACTCCTCCGCTCCCGAATTAAACCAACAAAGGTAAACACTGATCATGGATGCACAATCAAAAATTGCTGAAAACAACAATAGAACTGAAAGCTTAAAAACAAAGTTTTAGAAAATACAAGGCCTCCCAAGAAGCTGCTTATTTAATGTCGTTAGCCTCGACGACTTCAAACTACAATGTGATCGAACTAAACCCCGTGATCGCGGACTATACTTCTTCGTGGTCAAAGGAATGACTCGCTGTCAAATAAGAAAGGCCTCCATAAGACGGGGCTTCAAGCGCCATCGTGAATGTGCCTTTCTCGTGATGTAAACTTTTCCCACCATGTAAAAGACCTTGTTACCGTGAAAGGTCCTGATCAGAGACTTCAATTTCCCTAAAGCTCTTTAGTAGGAATTGAATAGAAGGACTTGTTGTCACGTGAATTCTTTCTCTCGGTGATGTGCTCATCGCAGCCTCGTCTTCTTCTCCTCCTCTTATAAATACAAGGTTTACAGTTGCATTTCGAACTCATCTACCAGTTGGAGTATAAGCCACCGCCACCAGTCCTTCGCCCATGCCGCTGAGTGCGGGCCCACAGCCGAAGATGCTCCAATTCTACCGGGAAGGTGGCACGCTTACCCATAAACAAGTCCGAATCTGGGACATACCTAGTTTTAAATGTGCTACGTATGCCCAGAGCGCATCGCTGCTCATCTTTTGTAATTCAACTTCTTCGATATCGACCGCCTTCTCGAGGATGCAATTTGATTTCTACTGATATCTCTCGCCGCCCGCTTTCTTGATTATGGGTGCGCAAGAGATTTATCACGACGCACTCCCATACTTTTTGCAAAACCTCGTTTATTACCTATTGCAGAAATGCGCATCATTATCTCAAAGCTCGAGGAGTTCCAAACGTGAGAATATATTGTCAAGCGCAAGAATGAGCCACAACTCGGCATCATGCGCGTAGGATCGCTCCACTTCTTTATTACCATCGCCAACAAGATGTACAAATTGCTATATGATGAAATGGTCCCATGAAATCTATCCCCCCATAAGTCGAACAACCTCTACCCCAAGATAGGGTGCATGGGCTCGTTCTAGAGATGTTCCCATTCGCTGACATTGCCAAGGAAACGTAACTGATGAGCATCTTTAAATATGAAGGCCGAACCCGGAACAGGAACCTTGGTTCACTTCCGCCATGTCCCACCACACGATAGAGTGTAAATGGTTCACAGAATGAGATTTCATCTTCTAGCATTACATCTCCTTATCACCCGATCGACGGTGCACGTAAAGGTGGCTCTTCCAGTAGTAGTGCTTAAGGTGCGAAAAACCTTTTCTTCTTCGATAGTTAAATTCAGAGGGAATCGCTTTGGCCACAGAATAGTTCACATAATCTATGAGCCAAGGCGCCCTCTTGTCCTCGATGGTTCTCGTCTGGAAATTAGTCGTTCAGGAACATCATCTACGGTCCCACTTCCGATCGCGAAAGATTAGTGCGCCACTAAATTTTGGTGCCCTTCTTGTCCCTTGATTTCTCGTCGAACTCTTGCATGGCCGGGACCCATAAGATCAATCTGGGTTTTGCATCTTTCTTGATCATCAAGTACTTAATGGCCGAATGATCGGTGTGCGCCCGACTTTGTTGTAAATCAATGTAACGATTTGTTGGCAGACAATGTGATAGTTCTTTCTCGATGATGGCGTAATTTAATTGAGCATCATTCAAAGTCCTGCTTGCATAGTAAATCACTGAAGGATTTTCTCTGTTGCCACTAAAATCTGCACATTCGCATAGTCGCTTGCATCCTTTATCTGACTCGAATGGAAGAATGTCTGGAGCTATGATAGGGTGAGATCAACATCTTCAATCTGTTAAAAGCATGTACGCGTTTAAAATTAAAGTCAGATGGATTACAGGCTAACAAGTCTAAACCAGTGGTTTATATGTCTTTGAAATCTTGATAGCGCTATAAATCGAGCGCTGAAAACTTGGATCCACTTTCGAAGAAGGTGGGTAACTTCTCGATTGCTTCAATCTTAGCCTAATATTTATCCTACAAAGATCCAGTGTCGAGAGACATTACCTCTTGTACTTGAAATGCTTCCCAGGTGAGTATAAATTGGTCTCTTCGCATCTTCTTAAATGTAATTTGTGACAATTATCGATGAATTTCCCATTCTTGTCGTCGTAGAAGATTTCAATGGTCTTCTCCACCGTATCGAAGAATATGGCCATGTAATCGGTGAAGATTGCAGGTGCATTACCGCGGTCAGAAAGACCGTAGGAATGCAAATGTACCATGGAGACCAGTGAATGTTGTCTTCTCACGATCTTGGGAACTATGGCATTGATTCTTAGAGATGTATAGTCTAAAAAGCGATAGTATTCATAGCAGGTGTCGATCGAGCGTCGATGCAAAACTCTGATAAATTGATCTTTTAGGTGGCCTTGTTCGACCAGATAATCGTCTAAATTCTCCGCTAGGTAAATTTGTTCCTGAGCGGTAGTAGATGTTGTTTAGGTCACGATCGGCTTCAGGTTGTTCCTCTTCTTGACACTACGAGCTGGGAGTGATCCATGCTGTGCAAATAAATTAAATCACCAGTGTCTAACCATTTTAAAACCTCTTTAAGGACTCCTTCTTAATTATGGTTTAACCTCATTTCCCCTTTAAAGTTTATGTCCCGTCTTCTAGTAAAATGATCGTATGAGGCTAGATATACAGATCAATTAAGTCATCAGGAGTGCATGTTTGTGATCTCGAAAAGGACCCTCGATAACCTCTTCCTCTAGTGCGATCGAAGATCTTTGAGATAATCACGGAGTAGCGTAGATTCTACCCAGTATGCATACTTCAAATGACTAGGTAGGGTTTTGTTCCATCTTGGGTGGTTGCTGTCGATAGAACGGCGTTTTAACTCCTTCGCCGGAAGGTTGAAGTATTTTAAGCCTATTGTGTCAGAAGAATCCTCCGTTAACATATTCTTACGCCTCGTCACTCGGGTTCAGTTCATTCTCCTCTTGAGCTAGTCTCGAAGGGTGGTCAAGACCCGATTTGTTGGGCTCTTATAGCCTCTACTATGTCGGCCATGAAGCAAGTATCACTTTCTGCTGGGTGTCTCACTGCCTCGAAGACATTGAATTTTACTTCTTAACTGTACTCTTAGTTTCAGTTCACCCCTGCACATCAATCATTGCCACGATTGTTAGAAAAGGTCTTCCCAAAAATAATCGGTGTTCTTTATCTTATCGTATACAAAACTATGAAATACGCACTGGAAAGATAAACTTATGACTAACCTTCTAAGACATCTTCTATTATCCTCTCGGGTGCTTGAATCTGTACTTAATTTGAAGCGTATTGTGATCGGGCAGACTTCTCCCCAATCTGGCAGCAAGATGGATAAGGGCATAAGATTAATCTTTGGCACCCCGAATCTGCAGCTCGAAATAGCATTTCAATTGCGGGATAGTGAAGCGCACGGATCTTTGAGCTTACGTGGTGCTTCCCTCTGAAGGATGTGCTTGCATTCCTGGGTTAAGTTCTAGTCTCGAGTACGCTAATCTTCTCTTACGAGACAAATGTCTTTCATAAGACTTTACATAGCGGGCATTTGCTCACAGGGCATCAGTGAAATGGAATGTTTATATCTGACTTTTTGAAAACATCCATGAACTTCGTGGATTGCTTATCCAGTTTATGTTTCTTGAGACGTTGTGGGTAAGGGACCGGTATGCTGGCCTTTGCTTCCTTGGGGTCTCTGTATTTGCTCGTATTTGTTCTTTGGCGCATCATCTTTCAGTTAATTTTGGTGATCTCCTCGGTCTCGCACTCTACGATTAGGGTTGCACTTGTGATTCGATTCTCCACTTCTCGACGTGGCCTTTAACGTGCTCGTTCCATCTCTTCTTTGGGTTTACCTCTGAATTGCTCGACAGAACGGTTGCCTGTGTGGCTTGCCGTTTAGCCCCATTCGCTCATTCGCCGGCGTGTGGCAGTTGTTGCTTGGGTTCTTCTTGTTGCATGTTAAGCCTTAGTCTCATTCATAAGCGAATACGAAGTTAACTATCTGTCTTTGGAGCTTCGCTCTAAATCCGACTCTTTTGAGGGTGGTTCATTAGCTCGGTTTGATGGCATATTGTTACGGTTATTGTATCGCTACCCTTGATTGTTTTGATTATTCACGGTTCTGATTGTTCGCCACCCTTGTCCGATTCGATTACGGTATTTATTGCCCCATACGGTCCTTCTTCTTTGTGATTGATTACGATTAAACCTCGATACGTCTTTGGCTTGCTCACTGGCAGGGTTTTCTGTGACATTCTACACTACATCTTTCCTCCACAGGATTCACACAACTCCCATGGGTGGTCACGTATAGCATGTCATTGTTCCTGCTTTGCCCTTGATTTGTTTAGTCGGTTGACCCATAGTTACGGATTGTTGGGGACTTCGTGTACGTGCCACCAGGTGTTCTTGGTGTAGCCTTCTCCTCTAGGCCTTGATTAGTGTTAGTTGCGACATCTTCCAATATCATCACACGCTACAGTCTGTGGTTTTCTTCATCAATGATCCTCCGGTGGGGCATCTATCATTGTCGGGTTGTATTTCTCGAGACCATTGTAGAAGGTGTGGACTTGCATCCATCTGGTTGAGTCGATTGGTGGGGACATCCGCCGATAATTCATGAAACGTCCCGTACCTGCGCGGGTTCTCCCCTCTAGTTGATAAGCGTGATCTCTTTGCACAAGTTGTGCAATCTTGAGTGGAAAGAACTTGAGTGATTTTGTACCAACTCGTTCCATGTAGTAATGGAGTCACGGTGGTGGCCCCAGTTAGCCAATGCGCCAGCTACATCCCAGAGTGGTAGAATAACCATAATCTTAAGACTTCTTGATTGACATAGTTGTACTTGATGGTATCGCGAGCTTCGAGTTAGTTAAATGCATGTTCGGATTCTCATGGGGTAGTCCGTGGAGCAGATGTTCTGAGCTTGTCTATCTTGTGGTGACTTGATTGAAATTGTTTGCTGAATCGGTGTGGTCGATCTTGTCTGAACAATTGGTGGTAAACAATACTCATCTAATAGCATGTAAGGATCGATCTGGATTTGTATAAATGGCACGGGGCGCTTGATTCTATTTACGCTCTCGTGGTTCGGTTGTTCAACGCGAAAATCTTGTTCTTAGTGTTTTCCATATTTATTGAAGTTCTAATACGATTGTTCTCTGTTCTCGCGCAATGCATGCGAAGTCTTTCTGGCTTAGGATCACACAAGTGTTGATTAATTCGATTTTCTTTATCGCATGTACTCCACTTTGAAACACATCTTCTGATAACACCTGAATAACAAAACCCGATTACGGTACTTGTAAAATAACAAAAACAAGAAAAATTCAGAATACTATACATGTGCTCACTTCTCTATAATTTAAGCGGATTTCCCCGGCCAGTGTGCGAAGCAATGATAGCGCGGTGTGTATATGAATGCTATGTCTTGTAGAAGTGCAACGTAGCCCAGTAATATAGTGTACTTAATGTACGGATATCGATCCACGAGGGAAAGGTAGTGACTCTGAGAGGTTAAGCACTGATTGATATCGAATAATTGATTCTAGGGTAAAATTTAAGTGAGAAACTGACTAATTTATTGATTCTAGTGAATTAATGGTGTTAGGCGCTGAGTTAAATCTCCCCCTATCACGTTCGATAAGTTACTTTCTAAAGATCTTGTTATTCAATATATTTATGTATAATCGATAGGCGAGGTGATCTTGCCTACGAGATATCCTCTCTCGAGGTATATCGCTTTATCTCGTGAATAGAATCGAGTATATCTCTATCTCGACTCATTGATGAAATCTTAAATGTTCTAACCTCAAATGCCACCTTAGGGTTAGAATATCTCTATTAACCGAATCGGTAGAAAATTTACTCTGAGATCCTGAATACCCTCGTCTCTCGAATCTCGGATCTCGGTCTTGCGATTATCTTAACATTGTGAACATTAACATATAATTAGGAAATCTGAGTATAAGAGTAGATGTAATGAATTAATAACAAGCTGAATAACATGAAGATCAAACTTTAATCCATTGTACATGACGGGGGGGGTTTAATGTAACCCTAGAAAGAGATCTAGAACGTGAAGAAAGAGTAAGCTGTTTATGAAAACATTGTTCCGTCGCTCTCAGAAAAATGAAAAGCGTTACAATTCGGGCACTTCTCGAAATCCAGTGTCACTCTGCTCGAAACACATTGCCTTGGTTAAATGCAGCCTCCAGAATACAAATTACGAGCCATTCGTACTTTAAATGATGAGGTGTAGATTTACAGTGGCGATGCTGACGTGGTATTGTCATGACATGATGACGTCAGCGGCGTTGGTGACGTCGATCTGGCGATCCACTTCCCTTGTTTGCTCTCATTGTTCAGCTGTTCCAAAAGAT
The DNA here is from genome assembly GCA_016808115.1 of Tetrastigma voinierianum. Lineage (NCBI taxonomy): Eukaryota > Viridiplantae > Streptophyta > Magnoliopsida > Vitales > Vitaceae > Tetrastigma > Tetrastigma voinierianum. Next base: position 46,534 of record JAEQBH010007811.1, on the reverse strand, counting down.
GCTGCTGCGGCTCGATGAACACGTAACCACGGACACAAAATCGAGGATCTATACAAAAACTATAAAATTATTATAAAATAAATGTGAAAATGACTGACCAGGCAGTGTAAGATGGAGTGTTTTAAGGCACTCCATCGCGTGATTACAAATATCTATACAAGCTCCCGTATATGAAGTGTTGTTCAACATTTAATATTTACATGGTTTTACAAAATTTCATATACAAAATAGACCTAAGGTTTTTCGGTGGGCACCTATTGATGTGTGGCCTTTATTTAGCGATGTGGATTGCACAGTCCTCGGTTTCATCTTAAGGTACCTGCACGGATTGAACACCCAGTGCTAAGCTTTACGCTTAGTGAATTAATACACATGGATGACCTCTAATAAAGGGTCACCACGGAGTTCTATACAAATGCTTATAACACATACTAACATTCTGATTCATGTATCATTTTCTCATATATATACTTTTCATATCAAGTTTGTTTTTCTTATCTCATCTTCCATATACTTTTCATGTCATCTTGTACTTTACTTCTTGTTCTTATGTATTTGTATCACGTCATCGCATAGTAGTGCTATCGCTATATATCATGTCATATATTCTACGCAAATTCATTTGCATATGTCATCAATTTCTTTTTTGTATTTCAATATGCCATAAACCCAAGTGGATACGAGGAAACTATAAGGGCAGAAGGCGTTGTACTCCTTTGTGTGAAACGATTGAATTACATAAGGAGTCGTATTTGTTATCATTGTACGAGAACTGATGACCATCTATAAGGGCGAGGCGCTGGTGACCTTTAAAATTGCATTCAGTCTAAGCAGGATCTATCTCATCGACCAAACGGGGCCTCGATATCGAGAACTTGTCGCTGTGGGGCTGGTTTTTACTAATAGGCGTGCACATCTGTCACTCTACCCGGGTTCTGACGGACAATCAATGTGTATTTTATGTTCAGTATATATCTCATATTCCCAATAATTATTGTCATTCGATAATCATATGTGATATATATATATATATATATATATATATATATATATATATATATATATATATATATATATATATATATATATATATGCTCCTATTTATTCATAACTGCATTTCATGTCTCATTATATGCATAAATAAGTATGCTTACCTTCATGCTTATGAGTTGTATGAATTCCTCTCTGGGAATAACTATGGTTACCTACGGGGCCTACATTTTTCATGTTTCTGGGATATGAGTTCAGTGAAAATAGGAGCAAACACGGATACCCTCCAGGATTTCTGGGTGGTCACTTTGATGAAGTCCGTATAATCCTAGGAAGATACGGTGGAACCCTATGGAAGGAGTAACACCATGTATTAATTTAATGCCCAATTAACACATAAATATATAAGCATGACAATTATAAATGAGGTCTCGTAAAAGTTCCATACGAATATCGGAGCGTTAAGGTATTGTGTGGATTTAGAGTGCCAGTAGAAATGAATAAGTCCGTCAAACAAACTCGGAATAGATAAATGCGATAGTATGACAGGTTGTGGCGGAGAAGGCTTGACGTCGAATCCCCAGCTGCGAATAGGCCTACATTTGTCGGACCTAGGGAGCAGTTAAAACACTAATGTGAATAATAAATCTCGATGGTGGCATGATTTATAAGGAAAAATAACATTTTTATATTTCAATGGTTCTCCTCTCAAAACCTTAGTTCACTCTTTGTAAGTTCCCCGTTTAGAAACATTTCCCCTGAACCCGACTTTTACCCCAGTCGCTTTTTATGTCACGGATCATGCTCGACAAATTGGCGGAATCAATGTTGAAAACATAATCACGACGTACCTGACATAAAGCCCGAGCCTGAAAACATGTATAGTCATCCAAGTGATAAAAATAACCGTAAATGCACTAAAACCATAGGTATTAAAATGGTTATACTGTTGAAAATAATAACGTCATTGCAATGACGTTATCACGGAGTACCATGTGCTCATCTGGCCGAATTCGGTGGCGGAGCCTCCGTCGCAGTGGCAAACCCGAAATACGAGCCGTCAAGATTGACAGGCCTCAAGTCACCGTGGCAGACCGGAGATACCAATGGAGTCGGGTGACCAGGCCTCACGTCGGCGATGGTAAAACCCGAGAATACTGGCCGTCGGGATGACATTTCGCGTCAGCGTGGTAAAAACAGAATACTGGCCGTCGGGATCAAACCGACCTGCATCGACGTGGTAAAAATAAGTCACTGCCGAGGATGACGACCTCCACGTCAAACGTGTAAAAACGAGAATATGGCCGTCGGAAATTGACGAAGCGCTCAACGTTAACGTGGTAAAAGCAAAATACTGGCAGTCGAGATCAATAAACCCTCATGGTACGTGGCGACTAATAAGCCGTCGGGGTGGCTGAAGCCTCCGCACAGTGCAAGTAACGCTACTAAACCTCAGAGATGGCGAAGCATCACGTCAAACAGCGAATATAGCGGATTCACTTTCTCATGTACTTTTCAGCGATACAGTGTTAAGTCAGTTCACAATCTCCGCGATCACCTTTTTTGGCTCAATAGTTTTCAGATAGTTTACAACTTCAATCTATGTCTTACGAAAATATCCGAAACACCAGGCTCATCCACGAACACGGTAAAACTTTGAATGTTTAAAATGATGACAAAACTCACATGAAATAATAACTTGTTTTATGGCAAAATCATGTTTGAATACACAACCAACCATCTTATTAAAATAATATATATGTAAAAGTATTTAATCCTGATAGATATACTCCAAACACAATACCCCAAATCATTTAAAAGCATATAAACCACTCACCAACTATAGATATTTCGATCCTGCTCCCCCTGCAAGATCGTCTCCGAAGCGAAGGCGTGAGTGCACGCAATATAGATAAAACTAAAGCTTAGCTCCCAATAAGCTGAACCAGCAATATGGATGCGAAGGCCTTAGAATAGCTGTTAGAACTATGACCATCAAAATTGGACTCGACGGGTCGATTACAGTGTGCTCTATAGGCCCGAATACCTAAAATTGGGGCTTTTTCACGAATAATTTCTCAGTGAGCAGTCAAATAATTCCTAAAGCATCAATTTCACTAATACAATTTCAATTTTTCCAAATTAACCAATGGGTACTCTATTTGATCCCGAGCTTCTCGGTAATTACGAAACAACCTAAAAATGGAAACGACCAAACGATGTCAAAAATTTACAAACCATATCATTGGAAATCCCGAAGACCGGGAACTCATTGGTACCATTACCTTGGTCAACTGATCCCGTAGTGGTAGGAAAACGATAAGCGGTAGATTTAGTTTTCAATGTAACTTCAAGCGGTGGGAAATGCGCAAAAAGGGACCGCGTGGGCCAGTTCGAGAAGGTCAAATGGTGGAAAGAACTGTAAATTGGCACGAGGTGGCCGAATCCTGCCGGTTGAAAATCAGTCCCGGCGCGTGGTTTGCCGGCGGATCCGAGGCATCCGGCGGCTGATTGGCGTAAATTTCTGGCGGCATCGTCCGTGATGCAAGGCTGGTGGTCGGCGAGTGTCTGTTAACTCGGCCCAGGTGGTGCCTGTGCCGAGTCCATTCTCACGGCGCGCGGTGGCTACTCGGCCCAGGTGTTCGGTTGGAGGGTTTTCTCTTAGGGTTTTGGGAGCTCAAGTGTTGTTTTGGGCTAGGGTTTTCATTTGGTATCACAAGCTATGTTTATATAGGGTCTAGGGTCGCTTTCGGGTAAAAATCCCAGACATAACTTGGACAACGATAAAGTCTCTTTGACCAGACTTCTAATGGCCGTTACTTTTTATCCGTAGTCGGTTGGCAGCGTTCCACGATCTATGAACTCCTATCGGCGAGGCCCTCACGAAATCTTTGTCTTAGTTAACCAAAAACTATTCCTCCTCGAAAAAGTCAAACTTGGTCAACTTGGTCAAACTTGGTCAACTTGATCAAACTTGGTCAAACTCGTATTATTTGGTACGGGTCGTTACATCCAATCTCATCAAACTGTCTATTGATGAATTCTTGACTCAATGGGCTTTCCATAGAGTCTAAGAACACTTGAATCGGAGTTCAGACGAAGAAGTTATGACCTTAGAGTTGGAGGTCATCGTAGATCAACCTAAACAGTGGCTGGGCGGCGCGACACGATACGGACGAGCTCTATCTATCACCTTTGTCCGACATCTAATATCTTCTTGTTGATCATATGGAGTGGATTCTTGACTCAATGGGCTTTCCATGAGTCGAGAACACTCGAATCGGAGTTGAGACGAAGAAGTTATAGATATCCGGGATTGGAGGTCATACTTGAGTCAACCTAGACGGGCGGCTGAACTAGCAGGCTGACCTGTGCGGGCCCGAGGCTCTATCTATCACCTTTGTTCGACATCTAATATCTTCTTCAGGCATATGGATGGATTCTTGACTCAATGGTCTTTCCATAGAGTCCAAGAACACTAGAATCGGAGTTCAGACGAAGGAGTTATGACCTTCCGAAGTTGGAGGTCATACGTAGTCAACCTAGGCAGTGAGAGCTGAGCGTAGTTGACCTCTACAGGACGAGCTCGGTCTGACACCTCGATCTAATACACATTCTATCTTCCTCATGCATATGAATGGATTCTTGACTCAATGGGATTTCCATAGAGTCCAAGAACACTCAAATCGGAGTTCGGACGAAGGAGTTATGACCTTCCGAAGTTGGAGGTCATACATAGTCATCCTAAGGCAGTGACTATCTTGTGAGTTGACCTCTACATGAGCAGGCTCGGTCGCACCTTGGTCCTGACACCTTCACAAATCTTCCTCAGGCATATGAATGTATTCTTGACTCAATGGGCTTTAGTAGAGTCGAGAACATCGAATCGGAGTTCAAGAAGCGAAGGAGATATGACGCTTCGAAGTTGGAGGTCATGCGTAGTCAACCTAGGCGGTACGACTGGTAGCGGTGACTGGTAGCGAAGTGACCTCTACGGGGCGAGGTGGCGACCTCCTACGAGGATGAGGTGCGCTGACCTACTGTTGCATGAGGTGTGCTGACCTTTCTTTGCGTAGGTGTGCTGACCTCTGGCACGCGAGGGTCTCTTGACCTCTGGCTAGACGACCTCTATGGTGACTCTCTTGCTTTGGTATTAGATAAAAGACCATAACTTGGTCTCTGGGTCAAATTGTGAGAAATTAAAAAGCCTAACATCAAGTTCATTGATTTGGATACAATTTCCTAGAGTTTCTTCCAAATTCTTTATTTCTGACAAAACCAGTTCTAGGTCAATTTAGTTGACTTGAATTGGCAAAGCGGCAGGCTAGATTTAGGCGGGCTAACCTCGAGTAAAGAACTATAGCTTAGTCTACAGAGGTCCAAATCGAAATTAAAGCCTAACACATCAAGTTCATTGATGTGGCTACAATTATCAGAGGACTTACTTCTAGATTCCCTTGTATTTTCTGACCCCGAACTCGTTCTAAGGTCAGAATTTCATATGATCAAAAATAGAAATTTTCTTCCGGTTCAACTTGCAACTAGACCTTCCCAAGACACACCTATAGGAGTCTTAGAACTCTTCTCAACTCAACCTAACCAGAAATGAGTTTGGGAGTTTCCAAACCCAAACCATACACGAGATAGAGGGTTCCACACCATGTATCTATATTCAAATTTAGTAATTCATACACATGATGTTCACTACTTTTCTTTTCACTTCTTTCTGCTTTCTTTTCTATTTCTTCTTTTATTCCTTGCTTCACTTCCTTTCTCTTCTCTTCTCCTTCCTCCAAGACTGAAATGAGATGTTGTTTTGGTCTTATCCTTTATTTTACTTGCTCAGTCAAGGAGAAACTTCCTCCACTCTTTCCTTCAGCCTTTGTCTCTTCTGTTTTCATCCTTTATTTCATTCTAAATATCTTTCTTTTTATTACTCATTGGTCCTCGACTCTTCTAATATTTGCTAATCAATTTATGATATTTTTACAATGGTCTAAATTTTCTTTATTATTTGCCAATTTTAACTTATGCATATTTCTACTTTTGTTTTTATCTTTATTTTATTAGAATGAATATACTATTACTTTTATTATACCTAAACATGTCAGAAACTGCTAAAAGGTATAATTTGGGGGTGTTCTGACTCTCACACAAAGAAATTTACGTCCTAGAAATTTCTTGCACAGATCGAGAGTTGCGGGTGTTGTGGCTCTCATAGTTGCTTCTGAAGCCAGCAGCTTCTTTCTGTAAATGGTGTTGCCAAAGCACTTTCACTAACGACCTTGTTTGTTCCATGGCATTTCACCTCTCGAGCAGAATGGTCTTTGAAACCTCCATCATAAGACAAATCCTCTTGTGTACTGTATCTCTTTGCACTGGTAGTATGAGATATCAAGTGGTATCTTCGAAACATCGACATAGAGACACATCATGTTTGACTTAACCTCGGAAGTGCCAATCGATAAATACATAGCGCCAATACGTTCCAAAATCATGGCATTATGGACCTTAGACTCAACTTGCCTTTCTGTGAAACCTTAGATTTTCTCCATGGTGATACCTTTAAAGACCTTGTCTCCCACGTTATATTCAATATCTCTCCTCTTTGGGTTGGCATGTGACTTTTTGTCGATCACTAGCTGCCTCTAACCTCTGTCAGAATAACTTTGTACTTTTCTTATTCTGTATCTTTTTCTTAATAAGGACCTATCAGTTTATGCTCATTCATTCTCCAACACACAGAGTTCTACATTTCCCAGCCATACAAAGCTTCATATGGTGCCATACAATGTGACCAGAAAACTATTGTTATAGGCAAATTCATCAATGGATATACCTATCCCAACTTCGAAAATTCCATGACCTGACCTATAAGCATATGCTTGAGCACTTGAATCAGTCTCTCGATTGTCCATACATTTGCGGATGGAATCTTGTCTTAAACCGACTTAGTGCCTAGTGTGGTATAATTCCTTAGGAACCTTGATGTAAACCACGGATCTCTATCGAGCACAATGAATAATGGCACTGCATGCAATCACACAATCTCATCACATATAGCTTTCGGCCTAGTGATCCTTAGAATAGTCAGATCGACGATATAAAGCGGAGCCGACTTGCCAGGCCTATCTCTGATCCACCCAAGCGATCATGACATTGTGCAAGGAAAACCCGACACAAAATCCATAGTAATGTTATCCGGCTTCATTGAGGAATTTGGGGAAGGGGATTTAACAAACCTGTAGGCACTTGGTGTTCGACACGGCTTGCTTACGTTAAACACCCTAGATGCATACTAGTCCACATCTCACTGCTCCGCTCCACTTGACTAAAAGCTTGTTTCAAGTCCTGATACATCTTATTCCCTCCAGGATGCATGGTAATTACCATATTATGAGCCTCATATAGCAACTTTTGCTTTAACTCTTTATCATCTGGTACACATAATCTATTCTGGAAATACAAACTTCCAGCTTCTTTCTCTACAAACTTGGTCCTGTCACCATCTCTAACCATCGCCAACTTTTACGTAGCTCTTCATCATTTTTACTGCATCTATAATCATTTTTTAAAATGGGTTGCGCTTCTAGTTAACTAAGCACCCCAGGCTCCATCATCTGCTGATCTCAATCAACTGTCTTGTAGTGACATTGCCACCCGCTACATTTTTCGACTTAAAGCATGGCTACTATTAGCCTTTCCAGGGTGGTAATCTATGATGCAGTCATAATCCTTAAATAACTCTAACCACCTCCGCTGTCTCAAATTTAACTCTTTCTGCATTAGCAAATACTTAAGACTCTTATGATCGGTGTAAATTCTACACTTTTCCCCATATAAGTAGTGTCGCCATATTTTTAAAGCAAACACTACCGCAGCTAATTCTAGGTCATGAGTGGGATAATTTTGTTCATGTGGCTTCAACTGTCTGGACTCATAAGCCACTACTTTTATCTTATTAACACGCATCCTAAACCAATGCACGGGCATCGCTGCTTTTTCTTGGTATACTCTTTTCGGGTAAATTTGTGTCGTCCCAGTGCTTGACCCGACATCCTGGCCCATTCAAAAATATTCGACATTTGTCTGTCCACTCAAACTTTATTCCTTTCTGAAAATGGCGGGTGAGGAGAAGCTATAGTAGCCCTCTCTGAATCTTTATAATAACTTGCTAAACCCGAAACTTCTTACCTCGGATTTACATTTTTGAGGTGATTTCCAATTCTGGCGCGATCTCAGGCGGATCAACTCTTATACCCTCGGCAGACACAATATGGCCTGGAATGAAACTTCCCTTTAGCCAAAAATCACATTCTTGAGCTTGTATATAACTTCTTTCTCTTAACGTCTACAAGACTATTCTCGAGTGCTATTATGTTCTGTGCATCCCTTAGAACCTACTTAGGGATGTCATCAATAAAAACCACAACAAATTGATCCACATGGTCGGAAGCTATTCATCAAATCCATAGATCACTGCCGTTACATTAGTCGGCCAAATGGCATGACAAAAACTCATAATGGCCATGCTCGGGTTTTCTAAATGCGATCTTGGCTATCTCCTTCCTTCTCTCAAGCGATAATACCACTGATCGAGTCAATCTTCGAAAATACACAGCTCCTTTCAGCGATTAAAGATCTTTAATTCGGCAATGGGTACTTGTTTTTTTCACTTTGTCACCTTATTGATCTGCCGTGTCGATGCACATCAGTAAAAATTACCATCTTTCTTTTCACAAATAAACGAGTGCACCCCAAGGGGAACACATTAGGTCGGATAAATCCTTTATCCGAGTTCTTGCAATTGACTTTTTAACTCTTTTCTAGAAACTCTGTTGGAGCCATCTGTCTGATTGCCCTAGACATGGGGGTATTCTGATATTATAATTTCATAGCTAAGTCCACCTCTCTCTCCAGTGGAATACACAGTAACTCTTCGGGGAATATATCTAGAAAATCCTTACTGGAATCTTTTCTACATCAACTTGACCTCTCTTGGAGTCAAGTATCACAACCAAGAATGTCTCATATCCTTTCCTCATAAATCTCCTAGCTTGCATAGTGGAGATCACATTGGACATTACACTTGATCCAATGCCTTGTACTATTACCTTAGTCTGGTCAAAGCATCTCAACACTACTGTCTTTTGTCCACAATCAACGATAGCTCAGTGCTTAGACAACCAATCCATGCCTAGAATCAAGTCAAATTCACGGAATGGTAAGGTTATCAAATCGGCAAGAAACTCTCTTGTTTGTATAATAATGGAACTTGAATTTCTATATATGCTATTCACGATGTGTGTGCCTTTATGAACAATTACATGCATGTCATATACTAATTTCTCCATTGTTGGTACTTTTAATCAAATACATGCTCATTGCATATGAATGAGTAGATCCGGGGATCAATCAATGTGCATCTCTATATCATATAAGAAATATACCGTTTATAACCTCGCAGGCATTCGAGATCCTCCACGAGCCTTCATAGCATATGCTCGTGTTGATGCTCAATAGCATAGAGCCAGATCTGTCTTGAAACTATGCCTCCTGCGTCCTCTATCTTTGAGATGGGCCATTATGACCCCTACCTCGATCACGAGTCGAAAGTGGTGTCGCAGATCTTCCTCTGCCACTTCCTTGTTGACTTATTGTCTGACTCACCGGGGACAACTGTGCTATCACATGCTCAAGACTTCCACCGCAAAACACCCTCTGTCACTATCCACTGCAAACTCCCAAATGCCTTCTATGGCAATGAGGGCGTCGAGGAATTTCTCCTGTTTAAGCTGAGCACCTGCACATGCTACGTCTTTACGTTGGACCTTCCTTCTACTCTCGTAGCGGAACTATGATACGATTGAAATTTTGGAGATTCTCACCAGCTCTTTTTCGAGGACGAAGCTCCTCTGAAAACTTCTATTCTTTTGAAATCTTTCTTTCTTTGCTTTCTCATTTCTAGTCTCTGCTTTCGATTGCGACTTGGACATTGATAAATCCCGATGTTTGGAAGAAGTCATAAGTGCCAAATACTCTTAATGGAATCATGCGGAGTCCATCCTCAAATTGCCTATATACCGAAATGCCTCGGTGAGGACGATTCAGAAGTGCATATTTACTAAGATGGCTAAATTCTTTTTCATATTCAGCCACGACCAAGCTCATTTGCTTCAAATTCGAGGAATTGTTTCCTTGGAATCCACCAGCCATCTCAGGTAACATACTTTGCCCTAAACTCTTGGACAAAGAACTCCCAAGGATGGGATTTGGAATCCTTGGACTTCTCAAACTAGTTTCCACCAATCATAGCCACCTCACTTTGTAATAATGGGGCTGCACGTGATACTACGTCGGGAGGACATCTAGCCTCTTCTAATACTCTTTCCTTTTCTAACCAGAATTCGGCTTTCTCTGACTCTTCCATGCTTTCAGGCCATGGAATTCCTGCAACTCCATGTTTTCTTCTACTTGTGTCTATTGGGCTTTTTGGAGAAGAATCAAATCTATCCAAAACTTCGAGCCATATCTTCGCGATATTCTCGGCAAGAATACGTGGGCTCGTTAAATTTTGATACTTTCCGAGAGTTCGAAGCGATAACCCTTGTTCCATTGAGTTAACACTCTCGTGGCTAACCGGGACTGATCTATCTATACAAAACACAAGGACATCCACATCAGGCTGACACATTACTAAAAGCAGGCTTTTCTATATATATCCTCTATTCGAACCGCTAAACCTAGGCTTTTCGGAAACGCCTAAACACAGGCTCTTATACCACTAAAGCTATGAGGAGTCATTTTTTTTTTTTTCTTACACGTATAAACTGGCTAGTTCCATTCATATAATGTTAAACGGTTAACTTATATTAGCAATGCAGCGTGATTCTGAAATATATATACAAGCTCCATATATGGAAGTGTTCAACATTTACAATATTTACATGGGTTTACAAAATTTCATAGCACAAAATAGACCTAAAGGTCTTCAGTGGAGCACCTATTGATGTGTGGCCTTTGGCTGTGATGTGGATTGCGGTCCTGCGGTTTCTCTTACGTACCTACGGATTGAGCTACCGTGCTAAACTGCGGCTTGAGTGAGATTAATACACATGGACGTGAGCTTCTCGATTAAGGGTCCTGCAGTTCTATACAAATGCTTATAACACATATAACATTTCTGATTCATATCATTTCTCATATATATACTTTTTCATATCAAGTTTCATTTCTTATCATCTTATTATACTTTTAAGTATTTATGTGCTATCTTTACTTCTTGTTCTTAGCGTATCTTTGTCATCGCATAGTAGTGCTATGCTTCTCATATCATGTCATATATTCTACGCAATTCATTTGCATATATCACATCCAATTTCTTTTTGTATTTCATATGCATAAACCCAGTGGATCTGAGGAAGCTATAAGGGCCCGAAGGCGTTGTACTCAACGTGGCTCAAATTGGTCTATAAAAAGTCCGTGAAGCGTATTATCATTGTCGAGACAATGACCATCTATAAGGAGCCGAAAGCGACTGTGGTGACTCTTTCGGGGCCACTTGAAGTGATCAAACGGGATCCTATCTCATCGGCAAATGGGGCCTCGATATCCAAGAACTTGTATCTTTGCCAGAGACTTGGTTTTTCCCTAATAGGCATGCCCATCCCCATCCCTCTACGGGTTCTAAATGACAAATCAATGTATTTTATGTTGATATATATCTCATATTCCCGAATAATTATTGTCATTCGGTAATCCTTATGATATATATATATATATATATATATATATATATATATATATATATATATATATATATATATATATATATATATATACTCTTTCTCTCTCTCTATATACAATCATTTATTCATAACTGCATTTTCATGTCTCATTATATGCATAAATAACTATGCTTACCCTGTATGCTTATGAGTTATTTATGACTAATATGAGTTCCAATCTCATCAGGCTATCTATTGATGAATTCTTGACTCAATGGGCTTTCCATAGAGTCCAAGAACACTCAAATCGGAGTTCAGACGAAGAAGTTATGACCTTCCGAAGTTGGAGGTCATACGTAGTCAACCTAGACGAGCTGACCTGTTCTGGACGAGCTCTATCTATCACCTCGGTCCGAAATCTAATATCTTCTTCAGGCATATGGATGGATTCTTGACTCAATGGGCTTTCCATAAAGTCCAAGAACACTCAAATCGGAGTTCAGACGAAGAAGTTATGACCTTCCGAAGTTGGAGGTCATACGTAGTCAACCTAGACAGGGGCGGCCACAGGCCCGGCGGGTGACCTGTTCTGGACGAGCTCTATCTATCACCTTGGTCCGACATCTAATATCTTTCTTAGGCATATGGATGGATTCTTGACTCAATGGGATTTTCATAGAGTCCAAGAACACTCGAATCGGAGTTCAGACGAAGAAGTTATGACCTTCCGAAGTTGGAGGTCATACGTAGTCAACCTAGACGAGCTGACCTGAACTGATGAGTTGACCTCTACAGGACGAGCTCTGTCTGACACCTTGATCTGATACATTCTATCTTCCTCATGCATATTAATGGGTTCTTGACTCAATGGGCTTTCCATAGAGTCCAAGAACACTCGAATCGGAGTTCAGACGAAAGAGTTATGACCTTCAGAGTTGGGGTCATCGTGAGTCAACCTAGACGAGGCGGCTGGTGTGAGGTTGACCTCTACAGGACGAGCTCGGTTTGACACCTCGGTCTGATACATTCTATCTTCCTCATGCATATGAATGGATTCTTGACTCAATGGGCTTTTCATAGAGTCCAAGAACACTCAAATCGGAGTTCGGACGAAGAAGTTATGACCTTCCGAAGTTGGAGGTCATACGTAGTCAAGCTAGACGAGCTGACCTGAACTGACTAGCTGACTTGTTCTGGACGAGCTCTATCTATCACCTCGGTCCGACATCTAATATCTTCTTCAGGCATATGGATGGATTCTTGACTCAATGGGCTTTCCATAGAGTTCAAGAACACTCGAATCGGAGTTCGAGGCCGAAGGTTATGGCCAGAAGTTGGAGATTCATCGTGGGTCAACCTAGACAGTGAGCTGGTACGACGAGTTGCCCTCTGGGACAGGCTCAGTCTGACACCTTGGTCTGATACATTCTATCTTCCCTCATGCATATGAATGGATTCTTGACTCAATGGGCTTTCCATAGAGTCCAAGAACACTCAAATCGGAGTTCGGACGAAGGAGTTATGACCTTCCGAAGTTGGAGGTCATACATAGTCATCCTAGAAGAGCTGACTGTACTGACGAGTTGACCTCTACATGACGAGCTCGGTCTGAAACCTCGATCTGACACCTTCAATCTTCCTCAGGCATATGAATTTATTCTTGACTCAATGGGCTTTCCATAGAGTCCAAGAACACCCAAATCGGAGTTCAAACGGAGATATGACCTTAGAGTTGGAGGTCATGCGTAGTCGGCCTGGGCAGGCTTTGAGCTTGACGGCGACTCTATGGGACGGGTCTGGCGGCCTCTGAGGATGAGGTCTGCTGACCTCTATTACACATGGAGTGTGTATGAGCCTCCTGTTGCTCATGGGTATGGGCAGACCTCTGCTGCATGAGATCCTTGTGACCCTGGCTGGGCCGACCTCATGGCTGACCTCTCACCCTTTGGTTGTTTAGGTGAAGACCATAGCAGTACAAGAGTCCGAATTGAGAAATTCAAAAGCCTAACATCAAGTTCATTGATTTGGATAAAATTTCCCAGAAGAACTTACTTCCAAATTCTCTTTATTTCTGACCCAAAAACCCGTTCTAAGGTCCGGCTAGTTGACCCGAATTAAGCGAAGCCCGACCCGACCAGTTGCGGCTGGAGCTGACTTGATAAAGGACTATAAATTAGTCTACAGAGTTCCAAATCGAGAAATTCAAAATCCTAACATCAATTTCATTGATGTGGCTACAATTTATCAGAAGGACTTACTTCCAGATTCCCTTTATTTTTGACCCAAAAACTCGTTCTAAGGTCCGGCTATTGCATATGATCAAAAATAGAAAATTTTCTTGGTTCAACTTGCAACTAGACCCTTCCCAAGACACACCTATAGGAGTCTTAGAACTCTTCTCATCCTTCTTGAGAAATGAGTTTGGGGTTAGAGCAAACCATACACACGAATAGAGGGTTCCACACCATGTATCTATACTCAAATTTAGTAATTCCATACCTGTGATCTTCTCTTTTATTTTCCTTCTTTCTTCTTTTCTTTTCTCTTCTTCTTCTTCTTCTTCTTCTTCTTCCTTTCTCTTCTCTTCTCCTTCTCTCCAAGACCAAAATGAGATATTTATTTTGGTCTTATCCTTATTCACTTTCCAGTCGAAAGGAAACTTATCATCTTTCATTTCGTAAACATATAACCAGCGATTTTCGGTATTATTTAATTCTAATATCTTTCTTTTCTTCTTCGTTACAGTCCTCACATTCTTACAATATTTCTTTAATCAATTTATGATATTTTTACAATAGTCTCAAATCTTCTTTATTATTTGTAATTTTAACTTATGCATATTCCTACTTTTGTTTTTATCTTTATTTTATTCCGGACAAATATACTATTACTTTTATTATATACCTAAACATGCAGCGCTAGGATACGGTACAGAATTATTCTGATTCACCCTCTTATCTTTAAAAATTCACAATATAAAGTACATTCTATGATAAAAAAAAAAAGTAAAAATATAATCTTCTTATGAAGATCTTTACATCTTTTGATTTCAATACAAAGTAGTTACATGATATCATGGAATGAAGTATATGCATAAGACGAAACATTTACTTATACTCCGCATGATTTGACGATGACTCTGGGTTCTACGGTCTTCAGTCTTTCCACTATCTACTCAGTACCTATGCGTGGAAAGCCAACGCGCTAACCATTTTCATGCTTAGTGGTTCTTTGTATTTCTATTATCATTTAAAAAAATTATACCACATATATATGCACAACAATTAACTTTTTCTATATGCATCACTTAATCATCTCAAAAACATTCAACATATTTTCCAAACAACATTTCAACATACTACTCATGTGATCCATGCAATATTTATAAATATACCATTTTATAGTAGTTTAACATACTTTCATTTTGTCTCAAATATAGAAATACAATAATTCTCATCTTTCATGCTCTCATGTTTTATTATTCTTGTCACAACTCAATTCACACAATCCACACAATTATTAATCATTTTTTAAAAGAATCTAGCGAAGCACTTTTGGTGCATGGGATAAACGGAATCACTAACGGTCATTGTTTACTTGTGCATTATAAAACATTCTTCTTCGATCTCTTGGCCCATTAGGCTCTGTTGGATTTATTTTATTGCATTTTATTGTACACTACCAATCTTATCTGTTGGGCTCTGACTTGGTATGCCACTATAAATCATTTGCATTCGTAATACGTCTACATTGACCATATTGGTATACCAATCTATCCACAACTCGACACATGTGGTTAACATTCTCTTAAGGGCATTAATAATTAGTCATTTACAATACCATTTTCACATTTCCATAATACAATTAACATTCTCGACAGATTCACTTGTATATACGTGAATCCTATCATGTTTGCCACTACATAGTTCATTTATAAATCAATTAATAACACTGAACATAGTCATTTTATGGTTGAATAGAAGCGCATATGCGAGATGT
This sequence comes from Tetrastigma voinierianum, assembly GCA_016808115.1. Classification (NCBI taxonomy): domain Eukaryota; kingdom Viridiplantae; phylum Streptophyta; class Magnoliopsida; order Vitales; family Vitaceae; genus Tetrastigma; species Tetrastigma voinierianum. The sequence goes on along the minus strand of JAEQBH010007811.1, from coordinate 30,818 downwards.
TTGTCAAAAAATTCAGTTTAAGCGGTTCAAACCAAAAATACGAGATTTCATAACAAACATTCCAAATTTGTTTGCTTAAACAAACACAAACTTGAAACAAGAAGAGAAGTATGAAGAACAAACCAAGGTTATCGATTTTAGTCTCCCTATCCTTGGAATCCCGATCTTGGTCAAGTTTTATCATCATTTAGTCCTAATCCATCACAAATAAGTCACAATTAGAAGAACAAACAAATAAAAATCGAGTTATGCATGCTAGTATTTTTTGGTTATGGATTTGATTTCTACCCCATACACCTTCGCTTGTAAAAATTTTGGGAACAAATGATATATTTTACCCAACTCCCTTCAAGTCCATTGTTCCTCTATAAATCTATTTTATTCAAAAATTGGAATCATCCAATTCGGAGCATCGAAACTCAAGATATGTCCTAAACAACCGGGACTACTCTATTTTCAAAATAGAATCAGAATTTGCCCGAAAACAAAGCTTCACTTTGACGAATTTCTTGGGTCCAATGGGGTCCAAATTCCTCAAAACCAATCCTAATCAAAGTAAAATGCTTGAACTCTAACTCAAACATATATATACTAACTTATGGTTTTACTAATCCAAACACAATCAAAGAGGGAGTTATGAGGGTTTCTAACAAGCAAATGGGTGAATCCATACCCAAACTTAGATAAGTATCCATACCTTAATCTTTTTTAACACTCCTCTAGCTTTCCTTCTTCCTTCCGCTTGAAGAACAAGTAGAGTCCAAAGATGACTTCTCCCCCCTCTCTCAGCGTAGCCTACTTGGACTTCTTGAACTTTCCTTTCACCTTTTTTCCCTTCTTCTTTGCAAGGACAATTAGATCTCAAAATCCATTGAAGAACAATCACCAAAATTTGATCTTCTTCCCTCCAAAATGTGAACCTGTAAGACCTAGCTGCCCTTTTGCCTAAATGAGAAATGATCTCATTTCACTAGACAAAATTTGGTCTTATTCTCATCTTGTATAAGGCATTGTTTGGCCTTCCCCTTTTTGTTTTTTTTTCTTTTTTCATTTTTGCATTAAAGCCCTTCACTTATATTTCATTTGCATAAGAACTTATCACATTTCTACTTTGGCATACCTCTTCTTCATTTATGACCTTTGGGTCCTCATTTTGACATTTTACCAATTTAATCTTGACTCTTGTATTAATTATGATTTTATTTATTTATTTCACTTTAAAAACCTTTATTTCTATCACTTAAAACCGATAAAATAACAAATAAATAAAACAAAAATTTATAATAGCATATAATATTATAAGGTAAAATAATAAGACAAGAAGGTTATTTTGTTGGGATGTTACATAAGGAGTGATATGAGGAATGTCTGAGAAACTACCTCAATACTTGTGGTTTGAAGCTCTAAAGACGGCAATGTATATATTAAATCGAGTTTAACCAAAGCTGTCCTAAGGCGCCTTTTGGAGTTATTCAAAGGTTGGAAAGCAAGGTTGCAACATATATGCGTTTAGGGATATAAAATAAAGTATGAAATTGCCTTCTGAGAAAAAAGCTAGACCCAAGGACCATTAGTGGGTATTTCATTGGATATGCTGAAAGGTCCAAGGGGTATAGATTTTATTGTCCATCTCACAACACTAGGATTGTGGAATCAAGAAATGCAAAATTTCTTGAGAATGACTTAATCAGTGGGAGTGATTAATTTCAAGACACTGTTTCTGAGAAGGATCATTATGAAGGTCAACACATTGGTTCAAGTGATAGATTGATTGTCATTCACCCCTCAAGTACAACTGAGTTTGAGACAACCATTTCCTAAAGTTCCACATATTGCTGATATTGATCCCGTAGATCAAGTTGCCAATGAAGAAATTCCAAAAATTGTTGAACAACCAATTGAGTAATAGGTTGATCAAAAAATTCCTCAAGAGAATGATGAAGCAACATTAAGAAGATCTACAAGAGTTAGGAAATCAACAATTCCTAATGATTATATAGTGTATTTATAAGAATTGGACTATAACATTGGAGCTAAAATGATCGGAAATGTTTCACAAGCAAAAACTTCAGGAATCTAACTCATGGTACGATGCCATGAAAGAAGAAATGAATTCTATTGCATCTAGCTTGGAGTTTGGGATCTCGTTGAGTTGCTTTATGGTGTAAAAGCCATTGGATGTAAATGGGTGCTAAAACAAAGGACTTATTGGGGCAACATTGAGAGACATAAGGCAAGACTAGTTGCGAATGATTCCTCAAGGGTAGGAATTATTTACGGAGACCTTTTCTCACATGTCTAAGAAGATTCTCTTTGGATAATCATAGCATTGGTTGCCCATTTTGACTTTGATTTACATCAAATGGATGTGAAAACGACATTCCTTAATAGTAATCTAGAAGAAGAGGTTTACATGAAACAACTGAAGGATTTTCATCTAGTGAAGGTGAACATTTAGTTTACAAGCTTAAGAAATCCATATATGGATTAAAACAAGCGTCCTACCAATGGTATTTAAAATTCCATGAAGTCATTACTTCATTCGATTTTGAAGAGAATATCATGAATCAATGTATATACCAGAAGGTCAGTGGGAGTAAGATTTGTTTTCTTGTGTTATATGTGGATGATAATGCAGCACAACCAATGATAAAGGGTTTGTTATATGAAGTGAAACAACATCTCTCAAGAACTTTGATATGAAAAGTATGGGTGAGGCATCTTATGTCATTGGCATTAAGATCCGTAAAAATATCTCGGCGTTTTGGGTTTGTCTCAAGAGACCTATATCGATAAAGTTTTAGATAGATTTAACATGAAAAATTGTTCATTAAGTGTAGTACCCGTTTTGAAGGGTGAGGGTCGATTTGAATCGGTGCCTTAAAATGATTTCAAGCGGGAACACATGAAGAACATTCCATATCGCGATTTGTTGGAAGTCTAATGTATGCTCAGGTCTGTACCGGACTTGACATTGCATTTGCTGTTGGAGTATTAGGAAGACATCAGAGTAATCTAGGTATTGACCATTGGAGAGCTGCAAAGAAGGTGATAAGATACCTTTAAGGAACAAAGGATTACATGTTTATGTATAAACGAACATATAGTTTGGAGGTGATTGGCTACTCCGATGCAGACTTTGTTGGCTGTGTTGATTGTCGAAAATCAACGTATGATTATATTTTCAAGCTAGCTAATGGAGTTGTATCTTGGAAGAGTACAAAGAAGACCTTGACTGCCACTTCCACTATGGAAGCTGAGTTCATATCTCGTTTTGAGGCTAGCTCGCATGGTGTATGGTTAAAGAGTTTCATATATGGGCTTAGAATTGTGGATTCTATATATAGGCCATTGAAGTTATCTTTGTGATAACTCAATGCGGTATTTATGGCTAAGAACAACAAGGCGATCGAGTAAGCATATCAACATTAGAGTAACAACCATAAGAGAGCGTGTTAAAGAAGTAAGTAGTCGTGAACACATTATGCGAGTCGATGATTGTCGATCCTTTAACTAAAGGCATGCCACCTAAGTATTTAAGGATCATGTAGTACAAATGAGACTTGGTTCCACGATATAATTTTATTGTACATACATTCATTATTTTAATGAAACTCATATTCAATATGATATTTTCTCATATGGTTTTGTACATTTCAGATTATTATTATTATTATTTTGAGAAATATCATTAAGCTTGGACCTTGAATAAACATATGGTTTATTCATTAAGTTAAAGGAGTTTTGTTTCACCAATTTGATATATTGTAATACATAGGAAGATACTACTCACTATAAAGGGGACCTATCATGTGATTTATATATTTAGTTTCCCCTTGTGGTGGATGTTGAACTATATGGACCAAGTGGCAAAATGCTAGAATGGTCCATATATTTAAAGTTTTAAATTTAAAATTTGAATCTCCCACATTTTCAAAACACCTCTTCCTCAACCCTTGCACCTTTTCAAGAGACCAGTGATGGTCTGAGTCTCGATAAAGAAGAGGCATTGCACATTTTTGGGTCCCTAAGCCTACTCAGATATACAAAAATTATCAAAATGTTATTTCATTTTTGGTCTTTTCCCGATTTTCAACATTGGATTTTCCAGGTTGTTAGTTTTCTTATTTCTATCAATGGTTTGGAGAGTAGGTTACGACATCTAAGCTTCATATGATCTGATCGTATTCTAGTTTTAATTGATATGATCAGATTATTTGAATTATGATTTTCTGATATAAACATGCATGTTAACAAAATGCAATAAAAATATATAAATATCCATGAATTACTTAATATATGGCTGAACATATGGATTTATTTTAATTAAATCGTTTTCAGATGGAAATGTTTATACAAACACTCACTGCCACAATTATAAAAGTTAAAATAACGGAGGAAACCACAATTATAAAAGTTAAAATACTGGATGAAACAATTAGCATAATGACTCATAATACTATCGTTTACAAATATATTGAGGAATTAGTATATATTGTGGGATTAATTAGTAGTGGCTTTCTGGATGTGGTTCAGTCTATTCTATTAAACTGCTGCCATCAAAGGGTTAGAATGCATTGTTAGTGGTTTAAAGGAATTTAATCATTTACCTATATGCATGTCAAGCACTAGCCAACAGAATCATGAGTTTAGTTTATCACGCATTGTATACACGATTTTTACAGTGTTGTGGAGTATAGAAGTCAGAAATAATTCCAATTTTTAGGAATTGAATTGAGATATAGAAGGCACACCACTAGACATGCATATACACAGTGTTTAATAATTTAAAAAAAAATTATAATGTTTATAAATAAACTACAATATTTCCTAAGTATACATACTGTTTAATCATTAAATTTTTTTATAATGTTTCCTCAATAAACTGTCTTCCTAAAATTATGAAGTCAATTAAGTTAAATTCTTATTTATTTCATTCAGTATATTACAATTAAATATTATATATATATATATATATATATATATATATATATATATATATATATATATATAAATTCATTTAATATTTAATTTATGATCAATTGCTTCTTATGGGATGAGCAGCATTAATTTATTTTAATTATTTAATTTATTTTTAGTTCTCATATTTATCATATCAGTTTGGAATTAATTTTTTATTAGTTTAAAATTAATCCGAGGAATTATTCTCCAAAACTCTATATGAGGTTTTTCTTTCATTTTGTTTCATTCCTTTTCCTTCATCTTCTTCATTAATTTTATTTTTTAAATAATAACATAGATATAGAAAAATGAAATAAATGAAAAAAGAATTGTGATTTGTGTGGTTAAGCTTCCAACCATGACCAATGAGAACAAGATAAAGGGGAAGAGACAGAAGCAAAAGAAAAATGGAATTGTAGCAAATGTTTATTTAGGTTGGATGGGTGAAGTTGAAAGGTTAAAAAGTAGGGAAGTTTTATCTTTTTGCACCTATATTTTACTTTGAATAAAGATAGATGTAAGTAGAGCGAGAAATCTGTTTGTGTGCTTCCTGACTTCTTAAAAGATGTTCAAGAGAATGTGCAAACACTTGTATAAAGAAAAATAATCTAGATGAAAACGAGATGAGAAAGTGAAGTGTAGGAAGTAAAGAAATACAAAAAATTAGTGATGTGGTTTAGCCTTGCCTATGTCCGCAAGGCTATACCCATATGTAAAAGGTTCCACTACTCGAATCAAGTTACACTTGGTTTTATACGACTAATGACTCCCTCCTTAAATTGCTAGTTTTTGTTTTTTTGCCTAATTCATCTCCGCGAGTTTCTTAACGAGATCCCTTCATTACCCCAATAATTACATTTAACCATACTACTCAGTCTCACACAATCAATGAAACTGATATACACAAGATTTTACTCCAAATAAACTCATTATCACTCAAAACCCATTGATCCTTGAATCTTGAATCTTCATACCAGTTCTAGTCATGAAGATATGTTAAGATTATGATCGTAGCATTGTTTATCAATAGCTCCTTCTTATCTTGATTGATTGATGAGTGCCTAAAACGCCTATATCAAACTGCGTTTGTCTTCGTTTTTAAGATTTTATGATATATTTAAATTAAGTATTATTTATGGCGACGTATTCGATTTTTGTAGTGTGTGTGAACTGCAGGTGGAACGAGGGTTTTTGGATGCATTTTTGGATTAGCGGGTGGAAGTGCATTAAGCTGGGTACGGAGCGTTGCGGCGTCCCCAGCGTCAGCGGCGTTGGAATCGACACAAATGTCGAAGTTAACCGGCGACAGCGTCGGTGTCTCAGCGTCGTGGCGGTCGGTACGAATCTGTCTCTCCGTCATTAAAAGCAAAAGGGACGGGGTCGAGGCATCGAGGATCGTACGAACTAGAGACACGGAATCGAACCGGCGACTTTGATCTTGGAAAAGCACATCATTTGTATTTTTCTTCTTTTTGGATAAATGCGTATTTTATAGATTAAATACCGGTGTTCTCATGCCCGATGTAATTACAGATTTATACCTAGGGTGTTGTTGAACCTGTCACGGTGCATGGATTAAAGATTAGTATTTTATATTATTCGAGTTGTTTTTATAATTTGTAACATCTGCTATATGCCAGGAAGGAAGTGTTTTACATGGTGATGTCTGGTCAACATTAAGCGTGATTATCTTTGGAGATCAGAGATTCGAGAGATGAGGATACCCGGGGGAATTGAATAAATGACCTTGGTTGATTCGGTAAATAGATATATTCAGATCCAGGGGTGGCAATCAAGGTTAGAACATTTAAGCATTTCGAATTATCAAGTTGGGATAGAATCGCTCCAGCTACTGGCCGAGATAGGCGGGTACACATCGAGAGAGGGTATTTCGTAAGTAAGATCACCTAGCCATCAATAAATTATAAATAAACTGAATAGTATCATCTTTAGGAAATAATCCATCAAAAGTGGCAGGGGGAGACATAGCCCTAGTCTCCATTATACAATAATTCATTAAGATCGATTAGTTTAGTTGAAATTCAGACATTAATACTCTGTCACCCAAAGTTAATATCCAGATAATATTCAAAAGCCAATCTCTGTATTCAACACACTTATCCCCGTGGATCGATATCCGTACCTAGGTACACTATATTACTTGGGGCGACGCGTGCACTTACGCATATAGGCGTACACATATACACACCACGCTTTATGCCTATCATTTATCAACCTTGTCACATCATTGTCTCATATGCCCGAGGTGGCTTAATTAGTGAGGCCACTTGTGGGTTCAAGAGAGGTGATTCAATGCTGTTCTAACCAGTGAGACCATTTGTGGCTCTAGAGATTTGTAACTCAGTAGTAGTTTGAACCGCTTCACCAGTGTTCGACCATCTTTCTTTTTTTCTTTTTTTTTGTATTTTTTTTAGATGTGTTTTAAACCATCTCTTGAGACACATCAATTAACACTTCCAAAAAATTATACTCCATAAAAATCTGAACTGTGTGACATTGATTTTGCTTAAAGGATATACCAATCTAACAGAGTTAGAAATTCAAAAGGGAGAGAACAAGAAAGAGGCTGAAGAACGATGTTAAAGAATGTTGAAATTATAATACGACTTAAAAATCAAATTAGAATAGTTTTTAGGAATTTAAAAACATATGAAATTATTATTTATTAATCAAGTTTCTCATAATATTAATTAGGACTCTTAATCTATTATACTACAAACTGATAACTTACCATAAAGAAGTTTGTTATTATGTTAAAAAAAATGAAACGATAAAGTGTAATAAAATAATACTTTAGTAAAAATGTTATTAATGCTTGATTGTGTGTTCTAACAAGAGATATAGGAGACAAGATCATGAAAGGTGGAAGGCCAAATTAAACTTTTAGAATGGGAGTGTGTAGAAATCCCAAAACAATTATAATTTTATTGGATTTAAATTATAACTAGAAAGAATGACTAATTTTATCACCATCTCCTAAAATTCATAAAAATTTCAATAATTAGTGTGTTCAAATGCATGCTTAGTTTTGGATTTTAAAATTTTTGGGGATCTAATAAAGAACCATTACAACAAAGTGATCAATTTAAAACTAATTTGAGGCACTATCTATTAGTATAGAGCCTTAAAAATACGACATGTCATTTTATGGATTAATTATTCATTTAATAAGATTTTAGTTTCCCTTTTTATTGATATGTTTAATGCATTATAATTATATATGAGTTTTCAAACCAGATGTCTTTTACTTTATACATGATCAAGGTACATTATAACTTGCACCAAAAAAAAAAAAAAAAAAAAACTAGCACAGAAGATCGAGATCGTAGGTTTTTTGTAAGTAGATGATTTGTTCATAACTAATATATTGACTTAGATAGGGTCGGGGTAACAATTGATGTTAGTTAATGGTGTATTAAGAGTTAGGTATTCAAATAAATAGGTTAACCCAAACCTAAAACAAATAGTAATCATGTTAAGAATATAATCCCAAATACTATTTATTTATTAAATAGGTGACACATTTATTTTTTTAATCAAGTTTTTCTACTTTAATTAAGTTCCGTTATATATAAGCTAAATGATTAATATCTCAACTTAACATATTTATGATTTTTTTTTTACAATAAACAAAGTTTTTCATTCAACTGAATCCAAAAACAATAGATTGATGAAGAATAGGGATGACATAACGATAGTTGTATCATGTATGTACTGAAAGAGAATAATATATATGTCAAGGAGGATGTTCTATTAGTTATTGCATCAAATGATGTAGCAATGTCAAGATTGAGGTTGCAAAATATATATCAATGATGAATTATGAAAATAAAACTGCGGGAGATATACGAAAACAAACCACCACACACAAAGAAATAAAAGATTGGTCACACGGTTATGTAAAAGCCTACATCTACGGGGCTGAACCCAGATGCAAAGGATTCCACTATATATCAATTAGGTTACATGTTGGTTTTAGATGAGACAAGGCTCCCCCTTTTTCATAATCGTCTTCTCCTAACTCTCTCATAATGAAACATAAATAAAGCTCCCTTATTTCCCCCATAAGCTTTTACATTTGGACTCTACATGCTGATCACTCCTTCTCCACAAGGAGTATCAACAACTGCTAAATGCATCAGAATAAGAGCAATACTTGTATCAGCTTCTCCACCTCATGAATAGCTTCTTAAAACCAGTCTCCTTCGTGTGTAAATCAATCAATAGAGAAACGTCTCTGCACCTTTTAAGAACCCCTTGGAGATCTCAATATTCAGAATCTTCGTATTTTCAGCTATCTCGAGGCCGGCGGAGGGAATATGATCTCATTCTATATTCATTAAAGCATATTATCTTCCTTCCATAGCATTCTCACAAAATAAGATCCAATCTTTATGATTTGATTCGTCTAGTATTGTTCAATATCCTTCTTTGTTCTTCCTTATTCATCATAATGAATATTGTCTCCCAATTTACATAATATTGCCCAAAATTCGTGTGGACCATATAAGGTAAGTTGTATCACACAACTTGTTCTACCATCATGTGTGACACCAACTATGACATACCAAATAAGGCAAGTTGTTACGACTTGTTCTACCATCTTATGTGACACTATTAGAAAATATGCATTTTATTTTGCTAAGATTATGAAAAAGAAAGTCGCTCTTGATAATATTCTTCCTCTTTGGCATTCTTTTATAAAAATAAATAATTACATGAGAAGGATGGGTTGGAGAGACTTATCGGGATATGAAACCAAAAACACATAAAGGAGACTATCCAGTTAGGTAATACTTAGGAAGAAACCTGACCATCATCGAAAGGATATCGCGGTCATCATTTTAGTACATTGGTTATAACAGAAAACCAAAAAAAAAACAACAGTCCATCAGTAACCATAAGAAATTAACCAATAATAAGCAAACTTGCTTCTTCTCTATATCTCCTCGTTCTTTTTGCCATAGAAGGCAAAAAAATAACATATGTACTTATCCTGATTAGAGGGATGTATTGACCCGGTATCACCACTTGCAGTGGCTGAGGAGCACATGCAGAAGGAACAGAGGTAGACCTTGGTCTAGCAAATGGTGGAATACCTTGTAAAGCACTTCTTAATTAGTTAAGCTATCAAGGCCCATTATCACTAAACACTTATTTATTTTCTCCCCTTGGTCATGGACTTGTTTAAGTAGTCGAAGGAGCATACAGTCTGTAAACCCCGGGTAAATTTGAATTTTTTTTGAAAAATGGAAAAACTATAAATTACTACTACAGTCTGGTACCTGAGCACTTAAATTTTCCTATATCTCGAGGATGACAAAATGGACTTTATCGTTGGATTCGTCTTGAGAAATCTAGTTACCCATAAGAATTTCGCCGAATTCCGAGATAGTCAAATTTCTCATGAATTTCGGGGTAACGGGTGTCTAGTAGACTCCAAACATGGGATTTTTGAAAAAAAAATCTTGAAAGTGAAAAATAATTCAAATAAAGTTCATGTAAAATATTTTGAACTTAAATCGGGATGAAATAAATTGTTTCAAGGCAGAAACGGACCCGAACAAGTTGTAGACATGTGGCGCGACGTGAGCCAACCATTTAAACATTAAAATAAAAGGCTTGGGACAAAAGAAAGGGGACATTTCCTGCTAGGAAACCGTGGGAGAGAAAGAAAGGAAAGAAAGAGAAGTCCAAAACTTATTTCTTCGATCCTCGGAGTTCCGTCGATCGGAATTCGTAGGGCTAAGAACTAAAGTTCATCGCCTCGACGAGGGCTACGCATGTATACCAAAAATGAGGGATTTCATCGAAGATCCAAAGGAGAAGATTTGGGGGAAATCAATGTTTTTGGGTTTGTAAGTGTTCTGAGACCTCCTACCCATTCTACTATGCTCCAATGGGTTCACTACCCACCTAGTTCTTCAACCTAGGGCTGTTTAAGGGAGTTTGGTTGTGTTAATGCCCCTAAGGATGTTTGGCCCTATTTTTAAATTTGTATTGACCCGCTGCAGTGCTAGGCAGATCTGGGACACGGTCCTCTTTTATTGATTTTCTTTTAGTAAAACACATTTCCAATGCTCATTTTGTAAATGATATTTATCTTTATGAAAATAGATTTGTATATACTGATTCAACTTAAAGGGGGCCCATCATTTTGTTTTCAATACACATTTTCCATTAAATATGGCATTACATGCCTATTTGGTCTATTTACCACCTTTATACATTCACGACATTATAAGTAGTTTCAATATAAAAAATTTACAAAACAAAGTAAGATTTTGTCTGAAAAGTGTCAAATATATTTCATGAATGCATGGTCGGATCTTTACTTCAACTCCGTGGAGCCTTGACGTTGACTCTGAATCGGTGCTGTCTTTTCCTTCGTACTTGTTCACTCGGTACCTGCGCGATGATAAAACAACGCGCTAAGCATTTTCATGCCTAGTGGTTCTATAAAGTTCTCTCTTCATTTCAGTTTAAGTAAATCATGCATTTTTCTAAATCAATGCCTTTGTATAATTTTTTTCAATGACCAATGCGGTACAATACATATATGTATATTGTCATTTCGTATACATTCAAATTACAATTCATTGATCATTTTAATCATGTAGTTTCATGTGTAATAAATAATTCTAACACAAATCATGTATTTCACAATTTTCTTTTCATTTTCCCTTAAGCGAATTTAACCTATGCTTTCGATGCAGGGATAACGAATCATCGTACGATCCGTTGGGTTGCGGAGTGAGCATAAAAAAAAAGGTTTTATAACCGCAGTGCAGTCCCGCTGGAATTCTTGGCGGATTATTAAAAATCATTTCTGAACCTCACAGATACTTTCATTGGGCTACGGATCGAGTGACACATCATTCACGTTCATTTAATGTACTCCATTTAACCCTTATTGGCATACCAATCTATCCTTAACTTCGAATTTAACGGTTAACATTATAGTGGGACGTTCAAATAATTCATAGCAATTCTGATAGTGTATATACATTTATATCCAAATATTTAGTTTCCAATACTCATGCAATTTTTCATGTGCAATTCATTTCACAATTAGTGGTATCAAATCAATTTTAAAAAAATCAATATGTAATTTATCGCAATTCATTTCAATAAATCCACTTATTTCATAATATTTCAAACATTTTAGAAATAGAGAGAGAGAAGTGGAGAACAAACCAATTCATTTATGGCTCAAACAGAACACACATGCATATTCATATAAAACCTTTTAGATTTAGTTTGTCAAACAAAACACAAAACCGAAACAAGGAAAGAAGTGTGAAGAACAAACCCAAAAAGATTGTTGCTCTTTGATTCCTATCCTCATAATCCCCTTTTTGGGTCAAGCTTCCTCTTTACCAATCCCTAATCCATCACAAATATGTCACAATCAAAGAAGAGCCCAAGAAAAAAAAAATCAATTGTGCATTCTAGGATTTTTGGTTAGGGTTGATATCTACCAAATACACCTTCACCTAAAAAATTTTCTGGGGACACATGAGCCATATTTTACTCATGCTTTCTTCAATAAATTTGATAGCTCTGAGTCTATTTTCTGTAGAATTGGAATAATCTGCTCATTTGGATCACCCAAACTCAAGTTACGGCATTTTAATGTCAAACTGGTCGGTATGCCCAGCTCACTCGATTACCTACTATTATTCTCGATTTCAGGGGTCTTAAATCTATAAATTGGTAATGGTTTCTTCTATTCTTTTAAAGCTATGGGTCTAAGGTTTCTTCTCCAATTTGAATCATCCAATTTGGATCACCAAAATATATTATTAAGATTTTACATCAAGACTACTCTAATTTGCAAAACATAATCAGATTATTCTTGCATATAGCTCCACTTTGATGAATTTCTTGGCACTTTAGGGTTACAAATTGCTTACACTTTTTTCAAGTAAATTATTTTTCTAGAAGTCTAGTTTATCTAGAATTTTGAATCACTCAATTTGGATGAGTGAAACTCAACTTACAACCAAAACACCACAACTACACCCAAAACAGAGCATACATATCAGCTATCCAAAATTCACCTTTAAGCCCATATTCGGGAGCTTTAGAGCTACAATTTTCTCCTAGTCTCTTCTATATATTTGTAGCTCTAGCTCTTACGGTTCTTTACCAATTGGAATCACTCAATTTGGATGATTATAACTTAACTTATAGCCAAAACAAAAACAGGGTTTTGAAAAAAAAATTGACATCAACTCATTTGAAACTTCATCATTTCCTTTATACAAAAATTCCTCAAAACCAATCAAAACAATGCAAAACAACCTCAAACTGAACTAAAACCTTCCAAGAACACTTTACACAAAGCTAGGGTTTTTCTCCGAACCTAAACATAAGAAAAGAGAGGTTTTCGTTAGGTTTCCATACCTTAATCTCTTACAAGCCTCTTCTTTCTTCTTCTTGAACCTCCTAATTTACAAGACCACTTTTGGTCTTTTCTCTTTACAAGATTAAGGCCTTGTTTGGCCTTCACTTTTAATTAAGTTTTTTTTTCTCATTTTTGCTATTTGGTCATTCATTTCTCTTTCATTTACACTTCAACTTAACCCATTATTCCACTTTGACATATTGACTTCTTTATTTATGACTGTTGAGTCCTGAATTGGTAATTTTTCTAATTTACCCTTATTTCTTGAATTAATTTTTTTTTTATCAATTTAAACGCTAGAAAAATACAATTTAATTTATTTTATACCCTAAACATGTTATCAAAATGTTAGGGTATTTTCAAGGCGTTACAACTCTCCCCTTAGAATAATTTCGTCCTCGAAATTACCTTCATTGAACAGTTGAGGGTATTGTTGCCGCATAACTTCTTCGCTTTCCCATGTGGCTTCCTCGGTCTTGTGGTTTCTCCACAGCACTTTGACCAATGGGATTCGCTTTTTCCACAACTCTTTCACTTCCCGAGCCAAGATCTCCACTGACTCTTCTTCATATGTTAAATTCAATCTAAGCTCAATTGTCTTTAAAGAGACTACCATGTAATGGAATTAGACCGGTACTTCATATAGCATTGACACATGAAACATTATGGACCTTTTCCAACTCTGGAGGTAAAGCTAATTTGTATGCCACTTGACCCATTTTCTCTATCACCTCATATGGCCCAATGAACTTAGGGGTCAACTTGCCATTTTTCCCAAATTTCATTACTTTCTTCCAAGGTGATACTTTCAAAAATACTTTCTCGCCGATCTCATATCGAATATCCTTTCTTCCCATGTCGGCGTAGGATTTTTGTCTATCCATGACCACTTTCAATCTTTCTCTAATCATTTTCACTTTTTCCTCAATTTCTTGAATCAAATCGGGGCCAATTATATTCTTCTATAAGCAACGGTCCAACACAGTAAGTCAATTGTCATTTCCTTTGTAGAGCCTCATAAGGGCGCCATTCCAATGCATTTGGAAACTATTGTTGTACACAAATTCAACAGAGGAATGTCTATCCCAACTACCCTCATAGTCGATCTTACAACTTCTCGGCATATCTTCCAACACTTGGATCACTCTCGATTGTCCGTCCGTGCAACGGGTGGAACGCTGTGATGAAATTTAGTCGTGTGCCCAAATCCTCTTGCAACTTTCCCCAAATCTCGAGAGTAAACCTTGATCTCTATACGAAATGATGGATGTGGAATCCCATGTAGCGGACTATTTCCCTTATATAAAGCTCTGCCCGACTTGTCAAGTGAATGGTCGGTTCTCCTTCCCTACAGTAGGAAGTGAGTTGACTTAGTCGATCGGTTTACCATGACCCAAGCAAAGTCATACTTTCTTCACATCCAACAGTAAACCGACCACAAAATCCATTAGTTCGGTCCCATTTCCCATATAGAATTATTTAATAGGTTGCAATAATCAGAAGGAACTTGATGTTACCTGCCTTCACTTTTAACACACCATACACTTGAGTCACAAATTCGATACATCTCTTTTCATTTTGAACCGCTGTTATGAAGTCTTTAAATCCTTATACATTTCGTCTACCGGGATGCATAGCAAAGGATCCTTATGTGCCTCTTCAGAGTATGGATTTCTTCAACTCATCATCATTAGGTACACAAACCCGATCTCTATAATACACAAATCCATCCTCTTTCGCTGTAAACTCAGTTTCTTTCCCCACTTTATTCTGATTTACAATTGCAACAATTTTCTCTTCATTCTTTTGAGCCTCTAGCACTTGATTTAACAAATCCGATTTTGCTATCAATTCAACCACTATTGCATTGTCGTCTGACAATGACAAATGAGCATTCAATACTCGAAGCTTTTGTATTGACTTTCTACTCAGAGCATCTGCTACTATATTGGCCTTCCCAGGATGATAATCGATCACACAATCATAATCCTTGATCAATTTTATCCATCTATGTTGTCTCAAGTTAAGCTCTCTTTGTGAGGGTAGATACTTAAGACTTTTGTGATCGGTGTAGATAAAACACTTTTCTCCATAAAGATAGTTTCTTCATATTTTCAATGAAAACACAATGGCGGCTAATTCAAAATCATGCATAGGGTAGTTCTTTTCATGCGGCTTTAACTGCCTTGAAGCATAAGCTACCACTTTACCCTCTTGCATAAGGACACATCCAAGTCCATTTAATGAAGCATCACAAAAAATCACGTATTCTTTACTGTAGGTTGGCTGAGTAAGAACTGGTGCCTTGGTTAAGAATGCTTTCAACTTTTCTAAACTGGCTTGAGACTTTTCACTCCACTCAAATTTCACATTCTTTTGGAGCAATCTCATCATAGGGGCTACAGTCATCGAAAACCTCTTAACAAACCTTCTGTAGTAACTTGCCAATCCCAGTAAACTACGCACTTTCGTGACATTTCTCGGTGGTTTCCATTCAATAATCACCTCTATCTTCTTTGGATCCACTTGAATTCCTTCTTAGTCTAATCGCCCAGAAGGGCATACTCTCAACCAAAATTCACATTTGCTCAGTTTTGCATATAATTGTTCCTTTCTCAAGGTTTCTAACACTACCCAAAGGTGCGTATCATGATCTTCCTGATCCTTTAAATACACAAGGATGTTAGTAATAAACACCACGACAAACCGATCTACGTATGATCGAAAAACACTGTTCATTAAGTCCATGAAAGCTGTCGGTGCATTTGTCAACCCAAACGACATTACAAGGAACTCATAATGTCCATATCGCATTCTAAACGCCGTCTTATGCACATCCGTATCCTTATTTCTCAACTAATGATACCCAGATTGTAAGTCAATCTTCGAAAAGACACTTGCACCTTTCAATTGGTTGAACAAGTCATCAATCCTGGGTAACGGGTACTTGTTCTTCACTGTCATCTTATTCAGTTGCCTATAGTCAACACACAACCTAAGTGTACCATATTTCTTAACAAATAGCATTGGAGCTCCCCATTGTGATACACTCGGGCCAGACCAAATCCGCCCAGTAACAACTCTTGCAACTGAAGCTTTAATTCTTTTAACTCCACCGGAGCCATTCTATACGATGTAATGGATGCCGGAGTGGCACCCGGAACAACATCAATTGCAAACTCAATCTCTCTCTGTGGATGCAATCCCGATAATTCCTCTGGAAACACATTCGGATAATCACAAATTTTATGGATGTCTAATAAACCAGGCTCCGCCTTTTTCGTATCATCATAAAGCTGAGTAAGGCTTCTTGCCACTTTCGAACCATCGTTCTAGCAGTAGCGACGGATATCACATTAGAGAGGTGGTTCGGCCTCTGCTTGATAAAAAGTCACTTCCTCGCCACTTTCGGTGTCCTTAAAGGTCACTATCTTTATTCTACAATCCAACTACACTTGGTGTTAGGACAACGATCCATCCCCCGATATCACATGAGCTCTACGAATGTGGCTCGATCCATTCTCTGAAACTCATACTCTCGTATTTTGTTAGAGCGATCTGTAAACTCTATTCACAATGACATTATGCCCAAGTGGATTGGTCACCAAAATATCATACTTGGTTTCACTCTTTGGTAAACTACCCAAACTCGGAATGGCAGTACAAATGTAAGAATGGGTTGAACCTGGATCTATCAATGCATGTACATTAGTCTTAAAGATATGGAAATTACCAACTATCACATCTGGTGCATCTTTCTCTTCCATTGCCTTCATTGCATATGCCCTAGCTAAAGCACGAGCATCCTGTTTACCCATAGTTTGTGTCGCTTGTCTCAGTGCACTCGGTGATGCAACACTCTTGTTGTCTTTGTTGCTCTTATGTCTTGCCATTGCTGCCCCTAGTTCGAAGTCTTTTGTGAAAGAAACGAGCTCTAGGACAATCTCTACTTTGTGCTCATTGGATCTAAACCAAACCAGCTTTGTCAATCTCTAACACTTCTTTTTGCTTCCTTCCACGATGTGTGCAATAAGAACAAGTTGGTCCTCTTGAAGAACCTCTTGGTGCATTTGCAATTGATGATGTGGGTAGAATAGTCATACTACCGGTAGCTTGAGCTGATCCCTGAGATGTAGGCTGATTAGAACCCTGTGGTCCTCTAAATTTCTTACTCTGGTGCTGATAAGAACTTGACTGTCTAGGGTTTTTCTTACCTTGTCTTCTTTCTTTTCTTTCATACTCTTCTTTCTTTACTTTTTCAACATTTAGAGCACATGTGCAATTTTTAGAAAAGTCATCATGGCAAAATCTTGTGACATAGGCCCAAATATGGTTGAGGCCATCTTGAAACTTGCAGCATTTATCTTCCTCAGTCACCTAGCATCTCAGGGCATGCGCTTCAGCCAGTGAATTCTCTATGATATTCAGTCACACTCATCTGTCTTTGTTTCAAATTGTAAGAACTCTCGTCTTATACTCAAATAGATACGGCCCACATATTGCTTCACAGATTCGCTGGAAGAACTCCATTAACACTCTCCGGTGGTGCGGTCCTAGTGATGGAAACCCACCATTGGTAAGCCTCATCCTGTTGTAAAGAGGTCGCACACTCTAAATTCTCCTGCAGTGGCCTTTAATACATTTGTCGAGAAGCATTGCTTTAGAGCCCGATTTTACGCCATGGAAGGCTCATCATCTTTCTTCGAGAAAATCTGTAGGTGATAACCATTCTCTTTATGGTTGGCCGAAGCAGGAACAGCGCGGCTGGTTATCTTGCTCTTTGTAGTCTTGAGATATCTGTTTGGAGGATATCTGGCACATACATTGCTTGACCTTACAATCGATGGAGCATGGGACGCTTGCCCACCTTCCACACTAACAGGGCTATTTAGGCGACTTCTTGAGTCACCTCTGACCCTATGGAGTCCTAAACCATCCATGCTTACCTATTAAGACCGACAAAATCCGCATCAGAGTCATGTCATCTTTTATATGCAAATGTAATGCATGTCATAAACAATTTCAAAATCATTTACAAAAAAAATTTCAAAATCATTTTGTAGAACCGCTTTAAACCTTAGGCTCACGATGCAAATAAATTGTGATGGCCATATTTCTTTGCATGCAGACGGCCGGAGGTTGAACTAGATTCAGGACACAGTCCTCTTTTCAAATCCAATTTCTTTTTCTTTTATCAGTAATACACATTTCTAATGCTCATTTTGTAAAGGATATTTATCTTTATGAAAATATATTTGTATATACTAATTCAACTTAAAGGCCATCATTTTGTTTCAATACACATTTTCCATTAAAATATGGTATTGCCCATTTGGTCCATTTACCATGTTATACATTCGACATTATAAATTAAGTTTTCAATACCAAAATATTTACAAAACAAAATCAGAGTTTGTACAAAAAGTGTCAAATATATTTCATGAATGCATGGTCGGAGCTTTACTTCAACTCCGTGAGGCCTTGACGTTGACTCTAAATCGTTGCGGTCTTTTCCTTCGTACATGTTCACTCGGTACCTACACGATGATAAAATAGCGACGCTAGAAATATTTTTCATGCCTAGTGGTTCTATACGATTCTCTCTTCATTTCGGTTAAGTAAATCATGCATTTTTCTAAATCAATGCCTTTGAATAATTTTTAATGACCAATGCGATTTAATATATATGTATATTTTCATTTCGTATACATTCAAATTACAATTCATTTTAGTCATTTTCAATCATGGATTCATGTGCAATAAATCATTCTAAAACAAATCATGTATTTCACAATTTTCTTTTCATTTGCCCTTAAGTGAATTTAACCTGCTTTGATTGCGCGAGGATAACGAATCATATTATGATCTCGTTGGGTTGTAGGCCGGTATAAAAAAAGGGTTTATAACCGCAGTCACAGTCGTTGGACTACTGATTGATTATTAAAAATCATTTTCAATACCTATCGTACTTTCCATGCTTTCTGGTTCGGGTGACACATCATTACATTCGGCCGCAGTCTTTGCTCGTTTGACCCTTATTGGTATACCAATTTATCCTTAACTCGAATTTAACGGTTAATATTTTATTAAGGGTGCTCAAATAATTCATAGAAATTTACAATAGTGTATATACATTTATATCCAAATACTTGATTTCCAATACTCATGCAATTTTTCATGAGCAATTCATTTCACAATCAGTTGTATCAAATCAATATGCAATTTATCTCAATTATTCGCAATTCATTTCAATAAATCCACTTATTTCATAATCCTTCAAACATTTTAGAAACAGAGAGAGAGAAGTGGAGAACAAACCAATTCATTTATGGCTCAAACAGAGCACATATGTATATTCATATAAAACCTTTTAGATTTAATTAATTTGTCGAACCAGGCACAAAGCGAAACGAGGAAAGAAGTGAAGAACAAACCCCAGGTTATTTACTCTTTGATTCCTATCCTCGGAATCCCGTTCTTAGGTTAAGCTTCCTCGTCACCAACCCCTAATCCATCACAAATATATCACAATCAAATAACAACCCAAGAAAAAAAAAATCAGTTGTGCATTCTAGGATTTTTGGTTAGGGTTGATGTCTACCCAATACACCTTCACTTGAAAAAATTTATGGGGACACATGAGCCATATTTTTGCTCATGATTCCTTCAATAAAATGATAGCTCTATGAGTCTATTTTCTGTAGGAATTGGAATCATCTCATTTGGATCATCCAAACTCAAGTTACAACATTTTAATGTCAAATTGGTCGGTATGCCCAGCTCACTCGGTTACCTACTGTTATTCTCGATTTCAGGGGTCTTAAATCCATAAATCGGTAATGGTTCCTTCTACTCATTTGAAGCTATATTTCTAAGGTTTCTTCTCCAATTTGAATCATCCAAGTTGGATCACCTAAACTCAAGTTATTGCATTTTACATCCAGACTACTCCAATTTGAAAACATAATCAGATTATTCTTGCACATAGCTCCACTTTGGCCAATTTTTGGGCACTTTAGGGTTCGTGTACACTTTCTTCAAGTAAATTATTTCCCTAGAAGTCTAGTTTATCCATAATTTTGAATCACTCAATTTGGATGAGTGAAACTCAACTTACAACCAAAACACCACAACTACACCCAAAACAGAGCATACCCATCAGCTATCCAAAACTCACCTTTAAGCCCATATTCGGGAGCCTTAGAGCTAAAATTTTCTCCTAGTATCTTCTATATATTTGTAGCGCTAGCTCTTACGAGTTCTTTACCAACTGGAATTACACTCAATTTGGATGATTATAGCAACTTATAGCCAAAACAAAAACAGGGTTTTGAAAAAAAAATTAACAGCAACTCATTTGAAACTTCATCATTTCCTTTATACAAAAATTCCTCAAAACCAATCAAAACAATGCAAAACAACCTCAAACTGAACTAAAACCATCCAAAAACACTTTACACAAAGCTAGGGTTTTTCTCCAAACCTAAACACAAGAAAGAAGTTTTAAATTCGAAGTTTCCATACAATAATCTCTTACAAGCCTCTTCTTTTTTCTTCTTGAACCTCCTCATTTACAAGACCACTTTTAGTTTTTGTTCTTCACAAGATTAAGGTTTTGTTTGGCCTTCACTTTTAATTAAGTTTTTTTTTCTCATTTTTGTTATTTGGTCATTCATTTATCTTTCATTTACACTTTAGCAACCCGTTATTCCTTTGGCATATTGACTTCTTTATTTTATGACCTTTGAGTTAAGAATGGGTAAATTTCTAATTTACCCTTATTTCTTGAATTAATTTTTTTATCAATTAAACGCCCGAAAAAATACAATTTAATTTATTTTATACCTAAACATGTTATCAAGTATTAAGATATTTTTGAGGCATTATAAATGACTTTGGTGTCGTTTTGCGACCAGTTTGATAGATTGATTTATGGTTGTGTAGTATGTCCCTAAAAATGTTTTAGGGACTGTTTGGATTAAAAGAATAATTCGGACTGCTAAGGGGCTATTTGGCTTGTTTTAAAAAGGCTTTAATGACCGTTTTGGGGCCCATTTGTGACCGGTTTGGTGAATTGATTTGTGGTTGTGTATAGTATGTCTCAAAATTTGTTTAGGGACTATTTGGATTAAATAGAATAATTTGGACTGCTAAAGGTTTGTTTAGCCTGTTTTATGGCCAGTTTAAGGGCCGGTTTGGGACCGTTGTGTGGGCTGTTTTTGTGAGCATTTTATATGTCACATTTGGCCTTGAGAGTTAAAGTTGTTATTACTTGATTTTGTAATAACATGATTTGGTTAATTGTTGTTTGGTGAATGTTGATATATGTGTGCTTATATATTGACATTGAACTGAATGTTTATTTTGGGGATTATATGCATGTAATATAATTGTCCATGATACATGATAAAATGTATGAATTAAATTATCCATATGCTATTCATCACATATGTGACATGACATTGACATGCAATGGTGCATCACATTGCATATGTGAGGAACATCGCATTTCATGGGTGTGAGCGCATGGTTGAAATCAAACACCTCATTGGTGATAAATGAGTGAGCTCGATACCTTTGGACGAAGTCCAACAGAGTCACATGATTGCATGACATGGAAAAAAAACTTCGTCGAGGTAATAGCAAGAGGCTCGCCTCCCTCGGTTGAAAGACCTGGTACTGGTTCATACACTTCAATGTGAAAGTCAAATGTGGCAGGAAGGCTTGCGGGATCCACACCATGGGGCGGTATTTACTTTGAAAAAGACACATGGTTTTGTATATAAAATGATCATTCGAGGTTTAGCATCTAACAAATTTGGTTTATAAACAAATGATTTTATTTTGAAAATGATCATCAGATGTAATCCATCAATGACGGTTTTTATCACACATTGTCATCGCATTGTGTGGTGGGAGTCGGTAAAGACTCAGGGTCATGATGCATGAGTGAGTCTGATCTCATTTCATGGCGTAGCATGTAGAATCCCGATCTGGATTGCATATTCTTGTTTGGAATTGATGTGAATGTAAAGTGTCAAAGAAATTGAACATTGCATGTGCGGGTGGGAAGTAGCATGCCAGAATTACTCTCTTTGGGCGTGGCTCACCACTATCTGAGAAAAAAATATTTTAGGTGTGAGACATGCGTCGATGGAAGGCTCTCATCCGAGGTCGACAAAGGTGAAGAAAGCTGACTTGTGGCTTTATGATTATTGCATAAAATTTTGGAGTAAATTAATTTGGCATGTACTAATGTGTTAAAAGAGTTGTAATTGAACTCATATGGGTGTTTTTTTAAAATAGCCTTGCATATTTTTATATGAATGTGGATAAATATACCCAATGTGGTCACTTTTTACTTATAAATGAACCCGGTGTGGTCTTTGTGTTATATTGGGTCTCATATGGGTCATGTGATTGTATTATTATATAGGTTGTGTTTTGGATAGAGCTCCCCATACAAATGAGACTATTTCTGATTTTTGTTAAATTATGGATCTCGATAAATGGGACACAACGGTATGGTATCGAGTTACACGATATCTATAGGTTTTCCATGGGTTGATGGGTGATCAACGGACCTCCGAATTTTGGGAGCGTCACACAGTCCAAGAGAGGATCTGAGTGCTTCAAAACGAGATGCATCAAGATCTTGAGTGAAGATATTGGCTATTTGTCTTTTAGTGGGAATGTGCTTGATCTCTATCACTCTATCTTCAACCAAGCTTATGATGAAGTGATGTCTAATGTTGAAATGGATGGTCCTTGAACGTTGCATTAGATTTTTAGAGATACTTATGGCACTAAGGTTGTCACAATACAACGTCCTACGGATGGTGCACCATCTTGAGAACCATGTCTTTCAGCATGTTTTAATCCAAATGAGGTACAGGAGCGGCTACTACCAATGGCTATGTGCACATACGCATCACAACAGCTACTTTATGTTAGTAGTAGAGTCATGAGTGTACCAAGTTTCAAACTTCATTCCTTGTGCATTGCCTTAACTCTTCTTGCACAACAATAAACTAGTAGACATTCTTTGGCTCTGCTTTTGAGGTGTAACATATGTGCCTAATCATCTCTCTATAGTTGACTTTGGAATTCCCTTGTGTTTGAACACTAGCTTCAGGATCTCCAATAATTTCATAGGTTGAATGATTCTTCTGAACTTGTTTGGAAGGCTCACGAACTAAGATATCAGTGGTCAGATCAGTCTCAAGATCTCCCTGTTGATGGATGAGTAGCGGATAGAGGTGGATCACAGCCTCGACAATGATGATGCTCTTGGGTGATGTATCATTTGCGAGACCTTTGTCATTTTGACTAGTCTCATTATTGTTTCTATCGCACCAATTAAGTATGAGGAATTCAACATCTGAATCATTTGACCTGGTTGGAGTAGATTTTGATCCTTGATCATCAACCACCACATCAATAGATTTTATGACTACGCTGGTTCTTTTGTAGGTTCGACTATTTAGGGAATATACAGAAATATGCCTTGATAAGCTTTTTGGCATTGAATTTATTCCTTTGCTTCCTGTCATTGAGGATAAAACAGGTACTACCAAACTCGTAGAAAGTACTTTAGGTTGGGTTTCTTACCTCTCAGTTTCATAAGGTGTCATAGTTGTTCTAGCAAAAGGTATACCCCTATTCAGTATAACATGTTGTGTTCGAGGTTCGACCGAAACTTTATTGGAATTTTTTTTTTTTTTTGCCTTTAGCATAACTTGAGCCATTTCTTGTAGTGCATTCTTCCTTCTTCCACATTTTATAGAGGTGTCTTAGAGCAAAGAGTCATTGTCTATCAAAGTTTGTGCATAATTTAGTGAAGAAAGTTTTCAAAACTCCTTCCACCAGTCCTTTCATCCTAATAGCCTTCTTGAGTTGTCTATTCTTTCATGCATTAACTTTAGAAACAATATCTTAAAGGCATTAAATGTGTCGAGTTCTCTACAGAAAGTTTACCTATGAGAATCTTGATTAGTCATCAATACATACAAACACATACCTTTTTTCCTCAACATAATCTCAACTTGCATTGGTCCCATTAAGTCCATGTGAAGGAGTTATAGGACCCTTGTGTTAGAAGGATGTTGCACCGTCTTATGAGATATCCTGATATGTTTTCCAATTTGACATGGACCGCACATCTTTTCAAGATCAATCTTCATCTTTAGAATTCCTAAAATAGCGTCGGCTATAATAATTTCACTAAGGCTCTTGTGATTGATGTGGTCAAGTCTTCTATGCCAAATATCTGAATTGTTTAACAAGGTCGTGCAACAAGTTCTTAAACAAGTCAGAACATAACAGTTGTCTAACGATCTTTCTCCCTCCATGACACATGTATTAGAACTGTCAATCACTAAGCACTTATTTTTAGTGAATTTGGCAAATAAATTATGATCACATAATTGACTAATGTCTATAAGGTTAGCCTTCAATTCTTTTATAAGGAGAACATTTTATAGTTTAGGCATACCTGAGACTTTTAGTAAGCCACTTCCAAGTGCAGCACCCTTGACACCATCACCAAATGTCACAAATTTTAGATTGCAGGGTTGCAGATTGATCAGAAATTCTTTATTACTTGTCATGTTCTTGAAGCTTCTACTATCAAAGTACCATTTTTGCTTGACATTCACATTAAAGATATGTAAGGCCACGAGAACCTTCCATCCCTTTTAACCACCTAAATCTGTTTTATTTTAGGGTGTTGTTTATGTTGTCTCACCTTCTAATGCATTAAGAAGTGAGAACATTCCCTCCGGATATGTCCTAGCCTATTGCAATAATAGCATATGAGATTTTGTTTCTTTGATGACCAATTCTTTCTCCTGCCATTGTGACAATGTGATAACGGATTATGCATGTTTGGACAACATTTATGGGGACATGAGATTTAGTTTATGAACTTTATCCCTTGAACCATAGGCCTTCCTGGTCTTTTGTTGACTTTCCCATCAACAGAATCTGATCTAGGGTCGTGTGACCAGAATTCATCATCCGCGCCAGTTTGCTTAATTTGTTCCAATTTGTTCAAAGATTCTTCATTTTATTATAAAACATTGACTTGTTTGACGAACTCATTTTTCTCTGTACACGGTTGAGAGATTTTCTTGAGTAGCCCTTTGTTTTCATTGACGTCTCCACGAGCTTCTCGCTACATGATTTTGTAGGAGGCGTGTCATCTCGCCGTCGCGAAGATTTCTTCCATCATCATACTTTCCACATCAATTGTCAAAACATCCGATAGAGGCAAGTGCGATCATTGGGCGCTGACTCTCATGGGTTGATGGATCAATTCAGTGGACGGATGGAGAAATTGTTAGATCGCTCGAACACTATTATGCTACAGAAGACTGATTGGCGTCACTTATTCATTGTAGATGTCCTCTCTTTCATTGCATGCTTGGTCCATCGCATTTCATGTTTTACTTCATTCAACTTTGAATATGTTCCTTACCTTCACATTTCATGCATTGGATCCTTAGGTATTTGTTCTTTGCTTCAAGATTAGCTCTCGAATTTATGCTTATTTTATGAGAAGCATTGAAGATAGGGCAGAAATCATATTTGTTTATTAAAGGAAGGTACCTTTCATTGTGCTTGTTTAGATTAATCACTACTCGACTAACTCTAAGATAAACAATTACATAATCCACGAATCTCACTCAATAACTAAAGTGACCCGCTTTGATACTAATTGAAAGAGAATAATCTATCTGTCAAAGAAGATGTTATACTAGTTGTTGCATGACTTGCATCAAATGATACAAGCTATCCAGATTAAGGTCTAAGCTATATGGTGATTAATCATGAAAATAAAACCTATTTTGGAGATATAAGAAAATAAACCACCACACATAAGGAGACAAAAGATTGGTCACACGGTTCGGCAAAAGCTTAAGTCTACTGGACTGAGTCCAGATGCAAAAGATTCTACTATATATCAGTTAGGTTACATGTTAGTCTTAGGTGAGACAAGACTCCCCCTTTTTCACAGTCGTCTTCTCCTAACTCTCTAATAGTAAAACATAGAAATAAACTCCCCTTATTTCCCCATAAACACATATGGACTCCTACACGTCTAATCACTCCTTCTTAACAAGGAGAATCAATACTACTCATCATCAAGAATGAAGCGTGCACATATCGACTTCTTCACGTGAGCGACTGCTTAAAACCAATCTCCTTCGTGTATGATCAATAAATAGAAACGTCTTTTGTTTTAAGTAGCCTTGGAGATCTTCTCAATATTCAGAATCTCCATGTTACATAAATTGTCTCAATAACCCAATTGGAGGAATCCGATCTCATTTCATATTCATCTTAATGCAATATCTTCCTTCCATAGCATTCTCACAAAATAAGATCCAATCTCTTGATTTGATCCATCCAATATTACTTGATATTCTCCTTTGTTCCTTTATATTCATCACAATGAATATTGCCTCCCTGATTTGCATAATAGCCTTTTAAAATTCATGTGGACCACATAAAGGAAAGTTATGTCCACACAACTTATTCTACCATCACGTGGAGGCACTAGTTGGCGACACCATGAGCAAGTTGTATCACACGACTTGTTATACCATCTCGTGTGACATTGCTAGAAAATATGCAATTTATTTTTTCGAAGATTATGACAAGTCCTTATAAACACGTACAAAATTTCAGCATCTCGAATATACCCTGATGAGGATGCTACCGAAATGCTCCGACCAGCGTATTGGCGGAGTTCTAAAATAGAAAACTAAATAACAAGCGAGGTTCACAGTTTCCACCGGTGAATCTAAGCCAGGGACACGACCACACGTATTGAACATAGCTTCTCACGGCCGAGACATCCGCATGACCACCACTAGATCACCAATGCAGAAACACTCACCACCACACGCTGCAACAAGGCAGCAACAAAAAAACACAAAATAAACAAAACAAAAGTCAAATCTGTGTCGACGAACCACTTTATTGAGAAGGAAATCCATATTTGTGGGGAAGAACCCATATTATTGAGAAAAAAAAAGGGAAAAGATGCGGATGAATAATTTCAGGCCAAAAATTGTCAAAAAATCATCCCTCCTTGAAATCGGAAGAAACTACGAGAAAGAAGAAAGAAGGAGGGATTGTAAGGTTTGCTCGAAATATTATACAGTGAATTCCACAGCAACATCTTCTCTTAGTAAGACTTTTTTTAAAATTAATGTAACCTAAATACAGGCTAAATAATTTTAAAAAATTAATGTTAATAAAGTAAATAAGGAAGTTGAAAATTTCAAGTATCAATACTGAAAAGTTCAAGAATCATTAGTCATAAAATGATATTACAGTAGACGGAGTTTGCGATAGAAATTTAACATTTAAGATTATTTGTCCTTGATAATTACAACAACACTTTCTTATTGCCAACTTTTATGTACATTATATCGAGTTCATCCGATTACTAAAATGGTGTATTATTTTAAATGAGTAATATGTTTTCCTATAAGTATAAATAAAGATTATTAATATTAATATTAATATATGCAGATTTTTTATGATAACATATATTTGGAATTTAGATATTGGTATTTCTATCATATAAAAAAAGTTGCTCCTATGACTTTGTAATCTTTGTTCAATTAGTAACGGTTGATGAATTTACAAAGACTTTGAATTGAAAAATTAAGTTTGTTGTCAACACTAGCATTGGTATATAACATTATTCTTTGACTCTTTTTTTTACATATATTCACTTTGTAATACATTATAATAATATGTTCGTTCACAAAATTTTCCTCACTAGGATCGAACTTTGAACTCTTTTCTTTTTTATGTCAGCATGAGCTCTTAACTACTTAAGTTAGGTCTAATTGACTTTTTTTTTTCTTTTATCAACCCATGAGGTGTCCTGAGTGGACCCGTATACATATGAAAGACGTCTTTAAATCATACTACACCCATATCTAATCCCCCTATGAGCCATCGGGAGAGATCATATGGACGATAAAGGTCTATGACATAACACAACTGAAATCTCATGGCTCAAACTCGAGATCACTGATTAAGATAGAAGAGACCACAACCATCTCATCTATATGTTTGATAGTTTTTTTCTAACTTCTTTAACAATATATAGAGAGGACCTTTTCCTTAATTATAGATAAAAATTTTAGTACTACAAACATGGTAAAAATATGTTTTAAAGATATTTTATTTTAATTCGTCATTTGTGGTGATTTTCACTTTTGATAAAACAATTATTGGTCTACAAGAGAGTTGTTCTTTTAGTAATTCTTAAAAGCTGAATTCTTATGCTATTAATACAATATTATCAAGACGACTAGAAAAGAATGAAGAAAACAAAAGTGATAATTTATTAAATTGCCAAAACTATTTGGTAACTCATTTCTTTTTCATAAAAATATATAGTTAGTAAAATGTGTAAGACAGGTACCATTAGTGGATTCAAAGAGTATAATATTATGCTTGCATTATCCTCAAAGCTTTATCTTTATTTATCAAAACAGGGGATCAATTACCAATCAAAATTATTAGCTGTATAATATTTAATTAATGTCCTTGAATTTGACGAATTTAAATCTATCATTGGCAGATCAATGTTACAAAATGATACTTAAATTAAGCAAAATGTAAATCCAAGTAAATATGTTTTTGAAAATGGACCATGGGAAACTGTGTCCAATTATAAATCAATTTTATCAAATCTTATTCATTTATATTATCTTTGAACTTCCTTATATCCGGTCTGAATCTTATGTAGGTTTCAAGAGCCTTCAACAAAGCATAAGCACTTTTAAAATCCAATTCCTACAAAAACCTCTGCTAAGTGGGATTAAACCTCGAACATCCATTTCTTTGGTGGACATGACATGATTTTGCATGAAAAATAAAGTGAAGCAAAAATCAGTTGGGATAGGCAATATGATCGAATGAGATTAGAGAAGTAGTTAAAATATTCGGAAACTTAAAAAAAAAAAAATAATAATTCATAGGCTAATTACTTTTATGACCCTGAAAAATTTATAAAATCAATTAATTATGGAATTTAAACTTAATTAAACACTACATTTTTAGTAGAAAATCATCTTTTCCTATGGGCATATATGAACAGTTTTCTTTAAGAACACCGTTGAGGAAGGTATTATGACAATGCATGAGAGGCCGCGATAAAAAATATTTAACCACTACATCGAATGTAACAACCCGGTCCAACCATATACAATATTGTCTGTTTTGGATCCAATGAGTCCTCACGGCTTTAAAGCGTGTTTACTAAGTTGAAAGTAGCTCGTACTTATATAGTGCTATGAAGTTTCTCCCTTATCCGATGTGAGATATGACAAACACTCTCTATGCAGACACAATGTCCTCGTTGTGTCCCATGGGATATAGACCAAACAAGCAAAACCGCCTACGAGGGTTAAGCGTAACGAACCACGTATCGAGGTTGAGGGATTGACTACGATACCATTTATGTAGACCATTAATCGTGCCAGATATTAATGCATACACCCAAAGGGGCCCTCACGGCTTTAAAACGCATCTACTCAATTGAGAGAAGTCCATACTTATATAGTGTTAAAAAGTTTCTCCCCAATCCGATGTGGGATGTGACAATCGTTAGGCACCATTCAATATTTGTGATCAGAGTAAAAGTTTTGATTTGAATGTTTGAATGATTTTGATATGAAAGTGTTTGGATCCAAAATGAAAGAACTTTGTTTGAATATTTGAAGGTTTGACAACAATTGTAGAAAATAACTAATGCTAATATCTCTATTTTGCAAGTGATTTGATGTTTTGATCTATGGCTGCATGAATCTACCTTGTCCGGGTTTCAAGCTCATTTCTCATTTGTTAACTATGCCAAGTACTCATAGTTATAACGAGGAGTTTTGATCAGGATGAGAATTTGTTTTTATTAGAATTTTTTATTTTTGAATCCATTATAGACTTTGTTTAGACAATGAGTTAATGTTCTTTCGAATTGTTTAGTTTTTAGGGTTTATTTAAAATTGTGTGGATAATTATTTTTTGGACCTTTATGATAAGTTCATTCTTGAAGGTTGAAATTTAGAAAATTTTTGTTAGTATGGAATTTTGAGAATTGATGATATTAGAATATTGCACTTGAACTCTATACAAGTATTCGGTAATTGGAATTAATCCAATTATAAACTTGAAGGTTTGTGCCGTTTCGCATTTCGAATTTTTAGCCTTCAGGCTTGAGGTGTGAAATGACAATCATACCTTTAAAGCGGGTTTCGAGGCTTGACAACGTGATGTAGCTCCCCGTAAATTTTTAAAAGGTGACAAATAAGTGGGTTTTTATGAAGGATATATTGATAATTCCCTAAGGGAGACTCTAGGTATAAAAAATAATAAATATATAAACACAAAAGAAGGG